>NMRB01001966.1:91132-101926 GCA_002633025.1 Notospermus geniculatus | reverse complement strand
AGACAAAAGAACCATAGGACAATAATCATATTGGTGAACCTTTGAAAACAAAGACTATGATGAACCATTCAATGAAAATCACTCTTTGATAGACCAATGGGCAAAAGAACCACAGGGCAAACCTGAACTGTATTGTTTGAGAACAAAGGCTGTGATGAACAATAGAAGTATTCAATGGAAGTCACTCTTTCATGGGGCAGAGGACAAAAGAACCATAGGGCAATGATTATGGAGCCGAACTGTATTGTTTGAGAACAAAGGCTGTGATGAACAATAGAAGTATTCAATGGAAGTCACTCTTTCATGGGGCAGAGGACAAAAGAACCATAGGGCAATGATTATGGAGCCAAACTGTATTGTTTGAGAACAAAGGCTGTGATGAACAATAGAAGTATTCAATGGAAGTCACTCTTTCATGGGGTATGGACAAATAAACCATAAGACAATGATTATGGAGCTGAACCGTATTGTATGAGAACAAAGGCTCTGAGGAACAATAGAAGGATTCAATGGAAAGACGTTCAACAGGACAATAATCATGGGGCTAAACCTTATAGTTTTAGAACAAAGGCTGTGATACACCATAGAAGTATTTAATAGAAAATAACTAAGATTATTTGTGTAAGAGTCAGCTTGTATTTGATATCAAAATGGTGCTTGGTAACAAAGTGTGATCGAATTATGTGTAAAACTGATTGTGCAGGAAAACTATCAGGAAAAACTTAGGATGTATTGGAAATGAAAACAATATGGTCTGAATTTAGAGAAAGCTTTGTGCTATGCAGGGTAAAGAAGAAAGGGGAAGTTTCACTCGGATTTAGCTTTGTATACTATGATATGTAGCCGAGCCCAAAATTCAAATGAATCTTGATTTGGGGGCAATTTGACACTCCTACCAGTAAAGGGTATTCCAATCAGTAAAGGGTATTCCAATGGGGCACACCATGATGAGGGTACTAGAAATGAATGTTCATTGCTGCTTACCTCAAGAGGTTCGTCATTCTTGAACCAGTTGACTTTGGCCCTTGGGTCAGAAACACTGCACTCCAAGGTTATCTCCTTCTTTCTCACGACCTCCAACTGATCTGGCAGCGCCATGTTGAAGCGGTACTTCTGTGCTTTTTCTGCAAATCAACGTGTGATGATGTCACTCAGACTGATAGGGAAAAGGCAACATACATGGCAGTTCAGACTTGTAACTTACTGGCCGGTACCTTCAAACTATCATTCTCTACAACTCCGTGTACAAGTTCTTCACCTACATTTGTACAGTATCAACCAAGATCAGTTACATCAAAGACCATAGATCTTGAACAGGAACTGAAGCTAAATCCCAGTTACTACACTGAATGTATTTAATGACTTATACAACACTTTGACTTCTGTTTCAAATGCTTTGAGGAAGCAAATATAATTTCATGAAATTACAATTTGTCTTTTGTCTTTCTGTCACACTAACTGAACACACTTTACTCACATGACCAGTTGGCATCACCACCAGCATTATATGCCATTTAGCAGCAATGGGTTCACATAACCCTATGCAAGTGTTTGACATGTAACAATGGACAACAACAAACATTCTGGACAAAACAGATAACACATTTCTCTGATGAAACTGAAGCACATCAATAGCATACTGTAATTCTGTAACCAAGGAAATTTTAAAAGCATCTCATTCTGAAAACAATAGTTGGATCAATTGCTATCGACAGGTACCATTGAAGTATGTTTCAAAGCTGCTTCTTCGTCATTTGAAAATAACAGCTCTGAAACCATAAGTATCAATGTGAAGGAATGTTCACAAAATGACCCTAAAAAGACTGAAAATGTTTTGGGAGAATGGTCATCACCTTTTCTCAAGGAATGACCAAATCAGGAAATTTACGATAATCACACTTTTAGGAAAAGAAACTAGTGTGAGTTCAAAGGCAATGAAATTCACCAGATTCAATTTTTCTCCCAGATTAGATTCCAATCTATTCCAGTCTTTTAAGGATCAAGCAGTGCCATCTCTTACTACTTACGCTCAACGTTAAGCCATGCAGATGTCTGTGCTTCATTACATTTACAGATGTATCTGCCGGCATCAGACATGTCGATCTTTTTGATTGTCAAGGTGTACGTGTCACCATCCACCTCAAAATCGTACTTATGACTCATGAAGATTTCCAGTTTGTTCTTGTACCACCTATACTTGGCATTTGGCTTGCAGAATTTCCCACGGAAGACGACCTGCCTCTTGCCCTCCATGACCTTTTGGTCTTTCAGGTCCTCAATCCAAGTGTCTGGTTCCTAGTGGGAAGTTGGAGAAATTAGGAAACATTCAAGGAGGGTGGGCATATTGAACTGGTCACATAGGTATGTGAAGGTGACTAACATAAACAACAAAAACAACAGAAATATTGGACAGGCCAAGCTAAAAGAAGTATGTCATCATAATGAACTGTTTTCACTAATTTTTCCACTTAAAATGGGATTTACAGAAAAATACACAGATCTTATCTTGAATAACAAGAAGTGGTTTCACCAGGATGGAAATAAATGTATTTTCTCTTTGAATTATATAACAAGAATCAGTCAATGCACACAGTGCAACACATTTTCATCACAGAAAATCAGGTGGTAAATCAAGATAACAACAAATGTGGACAAAGGTTTTACAAAATGCCAAATGATGCAGCGACGTCTATGATGTGAAGCAAAGATTAAAGTAGCCTTTTTAGACAGGTTCGACCACAGGCCTAGGACTGGGTTCTTTGCAACTGTGCAAGTAATATCTCAGCATTGCTCAGGTATGTTCTTCGAATGTTGCACACAGCTTTGGGCATAAAGTATCAAAGAATAGCTTAGCTCTAACAACAGTGTTTTGAAGAACAGAAGAATAAGTTTGAGAGTTCACTTCCATCATTTGACGTTTTGTTCAAATACACCGAAGATTTATGGAACACAATTCATAATTGCAATTGAAATTCCTTCATAATTGGGAAAGCATGAAGGAGCAGCGATGGATATACTCACCAACCGAGATTTGTCCAATGAGATGCTGGGAGAAAGCACTGGAGTGTTCAGGTGTGATGTGGTTCAGCAATGACAGAATGGAGACACTTGTCTAGACTAGACATTTTGACCAAGGGGGAGGGGCTAGATTTCGTTGGCATTGGATGTTTGCCACAATGATGAGGGAAATCAGACATATACTGTTGTTAAAGGGGTAACTGAAGTAGTTCTAGACAAGTGCTCACTGCATTCACTGCACACCATGCAGTAGAATGAAGATTTTTCACATTATGCAAATTTCGGAATCATCTTCCCATTTTATATCAGTATTGACTCAAATCTGTATGGGAGTCTTGCCCTGCTGTTTTGAAAGGACAGTCCCATTCATTCATTTCAACACTGATTCCAGATGGAGAAGCAAATTTGCATAATGTGTAATGGCATAGCTTCACACCACAACATGCATATTGAATATCAGCCGAGGCATCTTACAGATCATCCAAAGGCAGGAAAATCTTTTTACACAGATGATCTGCAAGTTGCAAGACTTGGACATAACCAGTGTACTGAGAAAGGAATCCAATTTAAAGGGCCGTATTCTGTTTCTTAACTCTAAGGTTTACCTCTACAGTAGCTATTGTTTGCAGGGCAAAATACAAAAGCTTAAAGTGGACCTTAGAGTTTAGGAGGCTTTGAGAATATGGTCCAAATTCTACTTTTAGGGGGAGTAGAAGTTGACTCAGTATACTGAGAGGGCAAGGGAATCAGTTCTAAGGGTTGGGATCCAAGGAACCCTGCAGGGTTTTTTCCCTGTCAGACAATGAGAAATGTTGATGGAGAACATCAGATTCTTCATATTTTTGTTAGGTAATTGAAAGGTGGGAAAGACTAGGACATGCTTTGAATACATATTTCGAGAACATGTTTATAAGTGTATTGCTTTACATGTCATAGTGTATTGCTTTACCACAGCTGGTATCGTCCAAGTCAATATGATTACTAAAGAATGAGGTCAAGCTGTGACAAGGGATACAAAGACGCTGACTGAAAATGATGTAACAAAGTAGAAGATGAGAAATATCTCCTGTACTTTATTCTGCAAATGTTGCAACTTGCTGCATATGTCAACAATAACATTGAAAACCTGAATACTTCAAATGTGCGACAAAGGACAAACAGTCCTGACCTCATTCCTCAGCCAATCAAAGCTCAGCAGGAAATCAACCATGATCAGCTTTCATCTCATATCAACCAACCTCCTTCTTCCTGACAACTTTTTTTAATTTAACTTGTGGCACCCCAATGTCTCCGCTCGATGCTTTCCGTTCAGCCAAGGATCTACGCCGCTGTCCCTCAAATGCCTCCACATCAAGTTTCTCTTTTTTTTTCGCCTGCATTTATATCAATAACAAATACGATATAATGACATATTTAAAACATACCTCTTTTGGCCTGGACACACGCCTTAAACCCGGCCAATCAGGCATAATCTCCGCCAGTGAAGTCCGGCGGTCCATCTGCGATTTCCGGCGCTGGTTTAGTTTGCCTTCCATATCTTCGATCTCCAGTTGTAACTTTTCTTTATAACCTGGCACTTGAAGTGAGGCCCCTTTTCCCGTAGAGGACTTACGCCGAGGCCCTGAATCTGGTCCCTGTTTGTTTTGGGGGAGGGTAAGGGGCAAGCAAGCAGAGAGGTAGCGACAGAATTGAATAGAGGAAAAGAGAGAACACAATGATGAGAGATGAGAAGTAAGAATTTGAAGATGGAAATAAAAGGTGCAGTTACAGGATTTCATTTTCAAAGCAAAGTGGGTGTAAAGTATAAAGGAGCAAATGATTATAGAATGTAACATGGAAATTAAAGTTTTGCAAGATTTGCAAAGGAATATTTAACAGAAGATGCAGTGTTTTGGGAGAAAAGAGAAAGACAGTAGGTTGCCATTAGTTCAGTTGTTATTGACTTGGTTCAATCGCTGAGAATCACTTCAGGGAATTCAGAATCAATGTGGGAAGTATTTAGTACCGTATCTCTGACCAATTGAGAACACTGCAAATACGAATCGATTGAAAACTCCACTGAAGAGACCTGAGCATTTGAACCAGGTTACACACGACGCATGGCAAAACACATTTACAGACATAACAATACATCACAAACAGCTAGGAATTGCATTTACACTGCTTTGAGGAGTAGAAAACAGGGTTTGATGAAGCTTAACATTTGTATATAGTATGGGATGGCAACTGTAGGCTCAGCCTTAATGGCATACCAAACACCGCATTCGCTGGAAAACACATGGAATCCTGGGTCTTTTTAGATTCCTTTCCTGTAAGATTATAGTCAGATTTCGCTCAACTGAGAGGGGTTTTTCAATTTGTGTTAGAAATGTTTGAATTTGTCTCCTGTAAAACATGAGATTCCCAGGATCCCTTCATGACTGGGGATTACTTGCAGGTTGATGCAGGGGTGCATGTGTATGCAGACAATGTAGATAGATGAAAGAGAAGCGTTCTTGAGACCCTTTCATACCGCATCCAGTCAGCGCTACTTAAAAATTCCACTTCAATATTAGCAGTGTTTGAAATTATACAATCCTAGTAACAACGTTTTATTCCTACTTGTTCAGAATCTGTCTGTTGATCATTTGCGTGTTAAAAATGCAAGCATATCATATAAGACACATTATGATTGCATACATCATCTAGCATGTTTGACTTTAACAATTTCAAAGATATCCGATGACCATGCACTTTGAATTACATCAAGAACAACAGCATTACAATGGAAAGATATTGGTACAACCTAGCCAGTTCCTTGTAGGATATCAACAAATACATTTAGGATATCAAGAAATGCACTACAAGATATTTTTTCTAGAACTCATGGAACTAGACTTCAGATTCAGATTACAAGTAATTTGGCAGGACTACTACATGTCAATTCTACGAATGTTTTACCTCACTGTCATCTCCAGAGTTTTCGTCATATTTGTTGGGATCACGTTCAGATCGTTGATAATTGCCAGGGTAGGAATCTCGTTCATCGTTTGGGCGTGACTGTTTCCGATCGCCAACCTTTTACAGAAATGTTCAAGATGATTTACTGTTTTTCTAGTTGTGCCAAAGAATGACCATATTGGCCCTTGCATGGCACGGTTAAAAGCGACTAAACCATACTACTTATGATCTATGGATGTAAAGCAACAAAGGTGAAGACCATATGCCATGCCGAATCCAAAAGTTTGGATTGTACTGGTCAGAAGTGCTACAGGAGGACAGGACGGGAGGCACTAATAGGTTTTGTATCACTAGATGATAATTTTGTAGCAGTTATTGGCTAAATTGCCAAGGAACAGAATAGCTTTCTCCACCAAATGCCAAAACTACTTTCAAAAGAACTTCAAACAAGCAAAAGAATGGTCATGTCACATGACATTTTCTTGTATTTTGCTGAGAATGGGCAGAGCTCTGAATATATGAAAATCAGATGCACTTCCAGGTTCCTTCTTCATCACTAATCTGTTCTAGAAGCAGTCTATGTACTAAAAGAACAATGCAACTTAAAGAAACCTACATCAGGCTACGAGGTACTTGATTACATCAGCTAGATGTTTTCACATTTTCAACTACACAGCTGCAAGCTCACTCTGTGATACATTTCTATCATTGATGTTGATCAGGAGAGGCAACTCCAAACAAGATTTTATGGTCTAAGATATATTTATGACAAAATCCTACTTCACCAACTATTTTGAAATGGGATGGTTGTCCAGGAAATAAATGGTCAACAAATACAAGGAAAAATTTGTATCTATGCGCATGAGATATCTTCACACCAGGTTGTTTTCAGATTTTTGTTTGTTACTCTCCATCAGCTTTTTATAGAGAAGCGCGCACTATCTAACATTGCTCTAACATAAACACTACCGATCAGATCAGACCAAAATCTCATTACTCATATGATGATCTTAGGAGATCTTCATGAAACTGACGTCCATCAGTGCATATTACAATTTGCAGCATCATGAGCCTTGATTTGGTATGCTTTCCCATTTCCAAGAACGCCAAGTTGGTTCTGAAAAAACCTAACTTTTTCAGACAGGTTGAAGCACAAATATTGAATACCAGTAGAACCAGAATGCTAAACTCTACTGGTATCTTGATACTTCTTCTTTGCAGCAAAAGCCCAATTAACAAGCTACAGTCACTTATACATGTAGACTGATCTGATTGGTGTGTGTGCACATGCAGGTTAGTGGGGGTTGGGGGACACTGGGTCACAAAAAGCAGCCCCTTGTTACCAGGGAGGGGACATTTACAGTCCACAAGGTGGCTTTAGGTCCATTCATCAAAAAGTAGGTGGTGATCAAATCACTCATTTGGCCTTTGGCGAGGGGAGAAAAGGGCAGGCGACCTGATGCAGAATCTCTGGCCGTAACAAAATACCTTAAAAGCCATAACCCTCCGAAGCTACACAGGTTTCTCACTAGAAACTGACGAGCCTACATCATCGGGTCAGAGGAAGAGGTGTAGTATCAACTATCATGACTAACTTGTAACTCTGCCCCACTCTGTGGGTAAGTGCATCCCCAAGCCTCTAATTGCTACCACTACACAAACATGTAATACAGCATCTCATGATACAGCATGTGGCATAAGCATTTCTCTGCCAGATTTCAAATCAAATCTAAACGACAATTTTCACGGCAATACATAGGAATCAGAGAATTAACTGTTGCTGGCAGATTCAAGTATCTCATGCAACATACTGTATTATTATGTATTCAAACAAATATCCTCATTATTGCGAAGTTCCTTGTGTTTGCAATGCAGCACTTTATTCTAAGAAGTTGAATAGGATATGTATTCAATGAAACCCCTCATTGAACTTGGAAAGTGAATTAGTAAGGTGAATAGGATATGTATTGAATAGAATCTCTGGTAACTTCTGGTAAGTAAATGAATAAGCTGAATAGGATATGTATGCAACGAAACCTCAAGTAACTTGACGCAAGGGCCCAACGCGCCGCGTAGCGGCCAACAGCGAAGCTAGCCAAAGACTTGTCACGGGTCAATCAATAGAACTGGACTCATAGGAAATATGCACCTAATGTCCAGATGGAATATACCGGACGGTTGGTTCACGTTTTTAGTGACTGTGAACGTAGATGGGTACATTATGTAGCGATACGCTGACAGATTTGCTGGGGACTTGCTCTGTGGATGTTGTAAAATGCGATTTTTGGAAGATTATTCTGATTTGCAACGTCATTTTTAATTAACATAAAAATATGTTGAGTAGCTGGGATATGTTTATAAACATTTATTGAGCAGCCACCTTCATGACGTGGCCGGCTGGCGCATCGGTAGAGCGTCCGGCCCTGAATCCGGGGCGCCGGGTTCGAGCCTTGCGATGGGAATTTTTATTTTTTTCACGTGTCAGTTTCTCTGTTTATTTTTTTTGCTGAAAACGTTTTGTCGCAGGATGAATATCTCCCCAGCCCTTCCATTTCCCTACAAATCTGCATTTGCTAATAAATACTTATAACCACAGATCCCTGTCAGCTGCCCTGCATTCAGAGAGACTTTTCACTAAAGTCTCTCTGAATGCAGGGCAGCTGACTACCATCCACATTCCCCTCCCAGTCACCAAAAATATCAACACCACAACTAACGTTCAAGACTACTGGATAAATTGAATAGGATTATGTATTCAATGGAACCTCTACTTGTAATTTGTTAAGTAACTTAGTACATGTAAGTGGAATAGGATGTAATCAATGGATCCTGTAGGCCAAGTAACTTGATAAGCCACCAATTGAGTTGAATAGGATATGTATTCAATGAACCTCTAGTAAATGGTGTTGCATTTAAATGAAAATCATCCAAGAAATCATTGGTGTATGATGGCAAATGTACATGTGGGTGAAAGTTTAGGATAGTAGGCTGTGGTGCCCAGGATTGAATATAGATCTATTGATACAAATTCAGCGGTTTCCAATTTGGGGGTGGAAATTTGAAAATATTGCCCAAAACAATACTACGAGATGAGAATTGAACATTATGCACTAAGTATGATGCACTGCTCGATTGGCATCAGAATACTTTGTGAACTATGTCCAAGGATGAATTATAATGAAAACCCTGTGGAAAATGGTATTCTGGCACTGGCATTCCACCATCCAAAATGACTGACCACCAGGGTTCATTCAGATGATCAGCGAAAATGGTGAGTCAATGTAGAGTTGCAGGTAAAGCAAAGAAGACGTGGAGGGAAGATGATAGATATGTTAAACTTAGGATGTGAACATGGATGTTGGAAAGAATATGTGGGCAGTACAATTCTTTTGAGCACAAGAGTCGTTAAACCACCCAATACTTGTTGAATGCAGAAGTTGTTGTCCAGTTTTCAGGGAAGATTTCTGCTGACCATTGCTTTGAAGGATTACAGTTATCAATTATCAGATTGTCAGATTCATTGTCCAGTTTTAACGGTCCCTTGGGTGGCTTTGTGCATGGTTCCCATGATCCCACATCACCCATGTACCATAATGCAACTTGGACAGGACAGGACCCAAGTGACTATTTTGAGACTTCTTGCACAGAATGGTGGGCACATCCCTGTGTGAGGCACCCATTGCAACCCACTCGAGGTCTACCAGTAATCTTATTGCAGAAATTCAGAGAAGAAAGTAGGGTACCGGTATGTGGAGAGGAGAGATATTGGAACATGAATCAGAAAATGTGTGTTAGGGATACATAAATGAAAATTTGGAGCTGGAATGTGGAACTTTGATGTTGGAAAGTGTTAATGGAAGAGAGCATAGTATGCATGGAACCAAACTGCATGAAGAAGTATTACATAAAAGCAAGACATGTATGACTGGAAAACAGTGTGTTATCTTAGTGACACGTATAACGGTGAACGGGACAAATTTACCGCGACTTGGAAGTCGTGATCATCCTGAAATTTGGTAAACAGAACACTAGCTTCAGAGTAAGTGTCACAACAATCAGTGCCTCCCAGACAATAATACTTTTTAAGTACCGATATTCAGGTGGATTGTGGAGATGAAACATTCCTTGAAATGGTTTGCGATGGAAAGAGCTTCTCAGAATGATGAATAAGACAGAGGTTATTTGCTCCCATTGGTGCCCTTGAGTGTCCTGAACCATACCATATTGGAAGGATCTCTTCCAGAGATTGGTCATTAGCCCTCCCCCACCACCCCACCTTAAGGACCACGACAGGATGATACATGCAGATGAAATGGTCCATGGACCATGTGCTCACTGGGTTGGACATAATAGTCTAATGACAGAGGGAGGTACATATCAGTTATGAGCAATCTGGGTCAAGTCATACCCAGAAAAGACTTTGATGATTTTTGGGTTATGCCACCTGGCGGCCATATTAGATGTCCGATCGGGCTGCAACTTCACATGTACATAAAGGTCATCTGCAGGGGACCACATAGCACATTGGAGCGCTTTGGGTCAAGTCGTTCCTGAGTTACAGCACTTTGATGATTTTCGAGTTACGCCACCAGGTGGCCATATTGGATGTCTGATCGGGCCGAAACTTCACATGGACATAAAGGTCATCTGCAGGGGGCCACATAGCACATTGGAGCGCTTTGGGTTAAGGCATTCCCGAGTTACAGCACTTTGATGATTTCCGGCTTACGCCACCTGGCGGCCATATTGGATGTCCGATCGGGCCGAAACTTCACATGGACATAAAGGTCATCTGCAGGGGGCCACATAGCACATTGGAGCGCTTTGGGTTAAGGC
>NMRB01001966.1:34475-59747 GCA_002633025.1 Notospermus geniculatus | reverse complement strand
TTTCACAGGAACTTTCATGTTTGGAACGAAGCCTGGTTCTCACGACCCGACCTCCCGGACGGCTTGAGTGGATGGCAAGCGTTCGATTCAACGCCACAGGAGCCCAGCGGTGGTAGGTTTGACTTTAGCCCACCACGAAACTATAGAATGATGCACTGATGCTAGCATCGCCACAAATTAAAGGAGCACGGTATTGCCACTTTTTCTCGACAGCCGGCGCCACCGCGCCACTCTCCAACCCGCGGGTCTAACTACGTGTCGGCGAATGACCCGATTTACTGCGAACATTTTGTAATGCATTTTTGTAGTTTGTCTTACTGCCACTAGGTGGCTCCCTCTACGTCGGCAGTCAAATAACGCATTTGAGATCCAATACCGTGCTCCTTTAAGTGTAATAATGGCCGGATCTTTGTTGCCAGGGCATTTTGTCCTCGGGATATTCTTTCCTTTCACACCTGTGTTCTCCAGAAAACAGGATCCATCTCTTGCAGGTCTATACCGTTGTGGGCCAGTCTCTATCAGTGCGCTATACCAGGCGCAATTAGGGCATCGCTATGACGCCCGTTTTGTCTTCGCTGAGGTGAACTCGGACCGGGTGGACTGGACCTACAATACAGAAACTGGGGAAAAGAAAATCAGGAGAGTCAGAAAAGCCTCGGTTGGGTCTCAACTCGCCACGAAAGCTGTGGGGAAATATGCCAGAGAGGATGTCATGGGGAACTATAAGCCGAAGGAGGGAACCGCGGCCGAACGAAGACAGGTAATGGGGAGTTTTCGCAAATTTGAGACTTTTTAAGAGTTTGGGCTGAGGCATGTTATAGCGATGGTTCACTTTTGTAGATCTACACTCAATTTGGCGATGGTCGTGCGTCGAAGTATGACTGGGCTTTTCTATTAAATAAAGTGAACAAAATTCGTTGTTCCCAAAATAACTGTCTCAATAGTGATATTGGGTGATTATTTGTGGACATTTCCAGGTTAACCTAGCGGTTGTGGGGTTTTCGATGGACGAGAGGCTTGCCGAGATCTACTCAGAGAATGTGGCTGACCCGGAGATAACGGGCACAATAGAAAGTAGCAGCACTGCGAACGCTGATGTTTCTGTGACGGTGAGTGTTGACGCATCAACTGTCAGGCCAATCTAATGTACCTGATGCGTACATTACCTCCATGCATCGAACAACGTATAAATTTGTCCCACCCCGCCTCTACGTACGCAGAACAGTGCCTTAGGGGCCGTCTCAAAGTTGTTTTATGCCAAAAAACACGAAGCGACTTCGTCTAAGTGTCGAGGTATCTTGGTACATATGTAACTACGCCTCTTTTTCTGGTTTTGTTAAAAGTGGCAACTGGAGAACACCAGCTCCTCAGAGAGGACATTGAAATACGGCTTCGTGGCCCTGGCATCCTATTACACCGGTGAGATCGGCGAGAAGATTAAAGAGAAGCGAGAGACAGTTAAAATACCCGGAGGAGAAAGTAAGAATAGTTGATAGAATAAAGGAATCAAACATAAGGTTTAATAGGAGCAGTCAGCCGCGCGTATTGCCAATGTCAGCATAGACTGGTACCCGGTCCCTACATAGCTCAGACGGAGAAAGGGACCGGTATTTAGTCTCGCTTCACCATCCTCTCGCTCTTGTTACACAGGCGAGAGTCTGGTAGAAAAGACTACAACTTTCGTTACCGCCAGGTGGCGAGTGTCCAGATCTGAGCATCCGAATCTGATTGGCCAAAGGCAGATTTTACGTCATCAAACATACCATGAAACGCATGATGAACGAACAAGGAATGAAATAGTCCGAGGGAAATTTGACCTTTTTAACACGTTTTATCGTGGTTTTCGCTGAGTGATAGAAGGCGATCGAGCCTGGTCGTTTAAGGTGGATCGCCGAGGAAATAAACTGGAAAGTGATGTTTGGCTACCGAAAGTACACCCAGGGTATTGTTTTTGTGAGGATTGAAATCCTGGGTAATCTTTGTATATACCCAGGACGACATACCCTTTCAGCCCTATTGACATCTGACCCAAAGGAGGTCAGCGCGCGCAGTTTGTGTGTAATTGTAACTACGAAATCGCTTATTTTGTCTGTATCGCAGCATGAATTCATGCGACAGAGCCACGTTGACAAAATAAACTTCGATCACACAATAATCTTTCAGAGACAACTCTCTCGTTGGAAGTGAAGGCTGAAGAATGGTTGAACAAGGTCAAGTCGGATGGCATTCTCCAAGTGCAGTGTCACTTCAAGTGCAATGAGACAAATCAGACGGAATTCGAAGTCGCTTCCATTGATGACCTTGAGAAGCCATCGTTGGATGTCAAGGTCGGTGACAGCATCGTTAACCCTTCACAGTATGCATGAAAGTGACTCTTTCTCCCTCCCCACCTTGATAAGACTGGTGTCCTGTCCAACTTATATATAGCCTGTGGTAACGACGAGGCTGGACCGGGAGGCTGGACTGATAAATCGAAACAAAAATGGCCGCCATACTTACGAAGTTGAGGTCGCGTCAACTTGGGTTACGATTACGATTCTTCGCGAAAGGTTCACAGCAAATTCACCAAAAAATCGCACCCTGGCCTGCCATGTGTATGCAGGCCTACCTCATCCTTCTATAGGCCTACTTCTTGGTTGTGGGTATTCGGAGGGTGGGCGCATGTCCAAAATGCTTGATAGACAAGATGTAGGTCACCCGCATAAGAATTGTCGAGTTTAATGTCCATTTTTATCAATTGTAGGCATCGAACAGTAAGCCAAAACTGAAGGAAGAGGTCAAAGTGACAGTTGGGTTCGAAAATCCTTTGGATAATATGGAGCTCACCAACGTTACCATGTCTGTCGATGGGGACGGGTTTGGATTTCAATCAAGAGTTCTCAAGTACGTATACTCTGTATGTCTCATGTCTCAGGTCCCATGGACCTGAAACGTGATCATGTCTCAGGACAAGTCGACTGGCGTGTTTCGTCAAATTTGACCCAGCCGTTGTAGAGATAACAGTGGAAAACCTCGCGCCATTCGGATGTGGAATGAAGTATAGGGTGGAATTTGAATATCATGTGACGTAATTGTTGTTTCGTTGACATTTAGGGCCAAATTCATAAAGGGTGTTGAAGACTGGGTTCTTTTTCGGCTGCGGAGGAATAAAGCCGCATTTAATACTTTTCCTTTTCTTCCGCAGGAATAATATCCCTCCGCATGGCGCCATCTCGGAGACCTTTACCGTTGTACCAAGAAAGGCGGGAAAGACGATCGAACTAATGGCAACATTGGATTGTGACCAACTTACCGACATCGACGGATTTGTGGAAATTTCCCCCCAGCGAGCGTAATGAATAGGCTACTCTCCGATCACAGGCTACTCTCCGATCACACTAAAAGACTAAACCCATCCCAGGCAGGGAAAACTTACTTAGGGGCCGTCTCAAAATTACATTGATGCCAAAAAAGGTGAAGTGACTTCATCCTTTCCCTGACCCCTCCCCCCTTGAAAAGATGAAGTGGGCACTTGACATTGGCTTCATCCATGTAGGGACGTTAGGCATGGAAAGATGATAAAGAAAAACACGTGAAGACACTAGTAAACCTTGTTCCTTTCTGAAGACTGCATATAAAAAAGTCATTCTCCTGTAAAAAAGAGTGATGCCATTTTGTTCTTCAAAAAAGATGAAGTGGACTCCCCCAAATCGAGAACCCTCTCCCCCCAGACGGCCCCTTACAACGCACTTGTTATATGGATCACTCATAGCGGCGTGTCCGAGGAGGGCCGCCTGGAGACCACCTTGGTCACAGTTGAGTTGAGTTCTTTACAGACGACAAGGGGGCGCTTCAATTCGACTGCGGGTCGGCGTCTCTTTAGTACGCACACTTATGCAGGCCTGTGGCTGCAGAATAGGCCTAATGACCATTTGAATAACATAACTTTAGAAATACTGTGGATTATTGTAACTCGGACATGCATTCCTAGGACTTTCATTCCTTATACACCAGAACAGTGTCCGCTGATTTAAAATCATCAAAGGCCTGGGATATCGGCAGTGTGATTTCTAGGGGCTTGACTGACCAGGTGTAACGTTTTTCAGTGTGGCCGTTTTTCTGTGTGATTCCCATTGTTCGGACCACACTGGGAAGAACTCGCTGTTTCTCTGTGTGTCGCCCATTGTCCAGTCGCCGCTTATTCCGTCAATCTATTGTATTGTCACACTGGCTCACGGGCCTCACTGAAAAACGTTACACCGGCAGGCCATGAGCCGGGGCCATGAGGCCAAGAACGACCAAATTATTTCGTTTATTCTTGACTAAAAATTGAACTATTGTATGCCATAGAGTAGAGAAAATGCTAAAACCTTTTCATATGGTCAAATATACACATATGTACATACATTTTATATGTCAGTGTAATTTTCTAACTTTAATATATACCGTAGATGTTATATAAGACAATATTCATGTTAGTCTATGATGAACTGTACCTCACTCATTTATTTTGATCAATAAAATGGTTACATCTATACATTAAACACCCTGATTTTACTGTCATTTTGAAAGGACTTCTCAGCAGCGACAGTGCCACAAACCTTTTCACAAGGGCACGTGCTATGCTTCAACCTGGTTCCCGTTCGCCGTTGTAGTGCATCTCATTATGGTGACCTCGTTCACAGCTTTATACACAAGATCGATGTACACCGTACACACACAGCGCTCTCATGGTGGCGAGGTTAATCATGATCACAACGATAATACTGCTGGTCAAGAAAAAAAAGACTGTTCGAATCAATCNGTGCAAGTGTTAGATATACTGATTGCTAGCTTAAATACACTGCACCTTATCATCCACAAGCACTTTCGTTGAAAAGACTACTTCTCATGTAAACCACTTATTCAGATATGAAAAAGCACAGCGGTTCCAGTATCAACCACTGATAACATTCCATTAAACAGGGCACGATATTGGCACCTGCTGGTGGATGTTTAAATAGAAAAGTGCCAGAAAAGCCCCGACTAAACAAAAGATACTGCATGACTGAATGCAATAAGTAATCCTTCTGATAGTGTTTCCAAAACAGTTGGAATAAAGGACTGCTGTTGATCGATCTTATATGCAAGTGGCAAAAGTGATAAAGTTATGCTGAAGAATAACAGCTTGTTCTAAATTGTAAATGGGGAAGAGTGTTTCAGCCAGAAGCTTAGAACTCTGAGAGAACACCATTGTTGAAATGATCAATCTAGAAGTGAGAAACATTTCTATAAAACTTACAAAAAATTGGTTATGAAAGCAAGATAACACTCACCTTTGTTGTTGGCTCTCTGGAAAATGGAGAAAATGAAGAGAGTAAACAAACGATAGACATCTTCAAATGACTCCGGATAATAAAAATTTGAAATGAATGTCATTTGGGATCAGGGGTAAGATTTACTAACCCCTCGCAACTTAGCAAGCATGGCAATCTATTGTTAGGCAGCATGTGAACAATAGCACACAATTTACGAAACAATGGATTTGCATGCTCGCTTGCACTTGCCAGGGCTTTGCAAATCTGCACTGAAGCCATTGTATCCTTTGCATGCTTTGTTAGGCATGGCAGAGAGTGAACAATAGGTTGCCCACAGTGAACTATAGCTGACAAAGTAAAATTACGAGGGTTGCATAATGACAAGTTACTGCTCAGCACCGTTGTGGTATCCTTGATAGCACCAGTGTCTTTTTGTTCTTGGAATATATAGCAATCCTCTCCATCATATCTTTTCTGAGAGGCTATTGAGCTGGATGAAATAGCTTTATCTCCATAAGCCATCATGTCAATCTATAAGAGAAGGGCGGTCTTAAGGCCATACACCTTGACGCAAAGGACCGAAGCTGCTAACATCTCAGTTGGTCCAACTCCGAATTTCGCCTTATGTAAAGAAACAGCCATCCTGACGAACAGCATGCCAAAAACACACAATAAGGCATTGTTAAGCGCTCAAACGTCGCATGGAAATTAAGGAGGACTGGAAAGGATGTATCGATGGTGAATTCAGTCACTTTGCTGAACGGTTTATTAGTAAACTTAGATTTAATTCATCCAAACTTATGAATTGATGATGTCACAATTATATGACAAGTTACTGCTCAGCACTGGTGTGGTATCCTTGATAGCACCAGTGTCTTTTTGTTCTTGGAATATATAGCAATCCTCTCCATCATATCTTTTCTGAGAGGCATTGTGCTGGATGAAATAGCGTTATCTCCATAAGCCATCATGTCAATCTATAAGAGAAGGGCGGTCTTAGGCACACCTTGACGCAAAGGACCGAAGCTGCTAACATCTCAGTTGGTCCAACTCCGAATTTCGTCTTATGTAAGGAAACAGCCATCCTGACGAACAGCATGCCAAAAACACACAATAAGGCATTGTTAAGCGCTCAAACGTCGCATGGAAATTAAGGAGGACTGGAAAGGATGTATCGATGGGGAATTCAGTCACTTTGCTGAGCGGTTTATTAGTAAACTTAGATTTAATTCCAAACTTATGAATTGATGATGTCACAATTATGACGTCGCAGATTTACCCAAACCGCATCATAGCAACGCTACTGCACGTCGTTGTTGAGGTGTCGCTGTTCGGGTCTCAACCGCTGCACATGATTGTTCTTTTTTTTGCCTTTTTTGTCTTTTCGTCTTTTTTATTATCTTTTACCTTTTCTTTTTTTCTCCTCATTACGTTATTTTCGAGATGCTGCAATTGCTGCCACATGCGAAATAAATCATTCAATTAAGGCACAGGATAGAATTACGGCTATTCTCAGGGGTACGGCAGTCAGTATTTCCGCTCTACTACTAACCCTAACCCTAATCCTACTGGAAAATTATTAAAAACTGCCGTAACAATAAGCAGTGCATTGTGTAATCACAGACTGGTAACTGCTTTTACAACGCCCATAAAAGCAATAATGACCTATGTGTCCACTGAAGCCAGGGAAACATCCCTGCGCCCCGGCCCCAACCAACACAGCCCCTTGCCCAGTTCCCTCACAGTCACTCTGGATTCAAAGATGTTAATCCTCAGGATATCATGCTAGTGAGTTCATGGTGTAGGACATTAGACATGTTAGAGTAGCTAGCATGCAGCTGTTTTTGTTGTAATTGGCCCTCTTTCCAGAGGCACAGTTGAGGAAATCCAAGGCAAACATGCAAAATTCATATGCGAAAACTAGTAACACATTACTGCATCTATCATAATTCCCACTCAAATCCACTGGATGGATTATATGGGCAGTTATTTCCGCAAAATATCAATGTCTGATAACGTCTAAAAACACGAACAATCGCATGTTTATCCAATAATTTGTACGTAGAAAGCTTACATGTCTCGTGGAAATTAGTACATGGGCACAGACCTAACAAGGCACAGACCTATAACCTATACAGACCTATAACCGGCGAGCGATGTATCTATAACAATGAGCGACTTGTACATGTACATGTACCTGGTGAGCGATGTGTAGCTGGTGGGGATGTAGCCATGGTAACGCACGACGCTCTGAACGTGCAGGGCCGTATTTAACTTTTTGGTCCAGGGGGGGCAGGAGCCTCTCAGGGGGGGCAGAAGACCTCTTTTTGCCATTTTTTGCCCAAAATCCGCATGAAAATCACGTTTTTTGGTTGGCTCAGGGGGGGCAACTGCCCCCTCGCCCCCGCTTTAAATACGGCCCTGAGTCGTGGGGAGCGATGTGGAGCTGGTGAGGGATGTAGCCATGGTAACTAGCGACGCTGTGTAACTGGTCAGCAACGTGTAGCTGGTGACGGGATGTAACACTCACAGTGTCGCTCGTTGCCATGGCTACATCCCTCACCAGCTACACGTCGCTCACCAGCTACACGGCATCGCTCGTTACCATGGCTACATCCCTCACCAGCTACACGCTGCTCACCAGGTACACGGCATCGCTCGTTACCATGGCTACATCCCTCACCAGCTACACGTCGCTCACCAGATACAAGTCGTTATAGTTATAGATACATCGCCCGCCAGTTTATTTGTGCCTCGTTAGTTACATGCTGATTTCCACGAGAAACGTAAGCTTTCTACGTACAAATTATCGGACAAACATACATGCGTTTGTAGTTAGACGTTATCAGACGTTGATTTTTTGCGGAAATAACCACCCATAGGACTATCCTCTGCTAAGTCTAACATTCTACAGTGGAACCTCTAAGGACTAATTTGGGGGCCCATGAGAAGCATCGATCCTCATTCGAGGTTACATGAACAGAAACACCTATGGAAACAACTAAACCCATCCTGCAGCAAAGTGACATCAAACAAAAGGCACTGATCACTATGCACATACATTGTATACACTGATACATGTACAGTACAGTGCGTGTAGCGAAGCATGGCGGACATATGATGATGCGCCCGACATGGAGATGATGCTAAAACAGCATAAATCTACAATCTGCAGCATGTTCCTGTCTAAATAAGCGATCAAGATAATTGAACTGACTAATGCTTTACACATTAACGCAGATTTACCTTTTCTAACGAGGAATTATGTGATCAGGGTGATTTTTCACAACCTCTTCACTGGCAGCAGACGATCATTTTTTGCGCCGGTCTTCCCAGAATGGCTTGCGGTATCCAATCACAATTCGCGTATCATCCGCGCAAAACGCATGCTGAAGAAATGTAGCGAGCGCGGGAAAATGTAAAAGAAGACCGCGGAAAAGACTGTTTTCCGCCAACTGTATCCTGTCCTGACCCGACCTGACCTGACGGGGAAAGCGTAAGCTGCAATTGAACATGCACCAGACGGCAGGAAACAGTTTGAATACAGGTAGATAGGCTACTCGACGATGAGAACACGCTGGCGTCTCATTTGACAGGCGGACGACGTGAAGACCGCGCCCGGAGACCGCGGTCCACATAAGCGTTCACGCAGCGTGAGGCCTGTCTACACCATCAACATTTCCTAAACATTTCAAAAACATCCAGCTTCAACATGTCAAAAACACCGTTGTTTTCGGTTGTTGCACAGTGTGGACTGGACCTCGGGCTGGACCTGCAACTTTTGCAAAACGATTTGAAAACATGTTTTGATAATGTTGCAGAGTGTAGACCAACCCCGAAACAAGCCGCAACATTTCCAAAAGGTTTCAAAATGTTTTGTTGCAGAAATGTTTTGAAAATGTTGATGGTGGAGACAGGCCTCAAAACGCACAAGGGACCACGCCACTACTTTCGCTTTCGTTAGAAATAAGAACTGAACCTCGACCTCGTGGCGTGTCGGTCGAGAAACGACGAGGCGGTTGTCTGCCCGCCACGTGTCCATGGCAGAACCTTTTTATTTATTTATTTATTTATTTTTTATTTATTTTAAATTCGTGGGTAAATTCTTCATCAAAGCATACATTAGATAAAACATCCCTTAAAACATTATACATATAGATATCTATCATCATCGTCATCTTCAGCGTCGTGTTCCTTATGAAACTTCATTAAAAGGGTCTCCGACTTATGCGGAATGATATTGAGGAAGCAAATTATTGACAACCACCGTCAGATCGCTTGCCTGATGAGACTGTCGTCGTCAGTGACGACTAGAATATAGGAGGTTGGAAGGTTGCTGTTTGGTGATGGCATGCAGCTATTCGTACATAGCCTCACAATAGGGAAGTTTCGAAATCAAACGATAAACGTAAACGTTAACGACAACTTTATTTTTGTACCGAAAATGCAATGCAAAATCTGGTTAATGTGTAGTATGAAAAATTACGTTGCCGTAAAGTTTTGGTTTATCGTTTGATTTCGAAACCTCCCCAATCATGCCAATGGCTACAACGAAGCCAACAAAAGGACAGCTAGCTCAGCCTGCATATTCGCTGCCTTCGTTTTATAACAGCTATCCTTCATCCTAATTGCACAGGTAGTCTGATGCTTGGAGCAACAGAAAGGCGGCCAAGATGTGACGCACTCATAAACAATGCAGTTTACCCGGTCTACCTGAAAACTACCTGTCTGAAAGTGGTTGGAAAAGATGCCGAATCGCCCCAAAAGCTAACTAGCTGTCTTACAAAAACGTAACCTGTCAAAATATGGTTCACGACCACTGTTAGGCTCATTTGTATTGATAACTTTTTAAACTCCGATTGAACATTCGACCACCAAACCGTAAAACCAGACCGAAGTTCGTTCCCTTTCAACTTTACACCAGGGCCCAATGCAAATCCGATAACCCTTTTATGTAGGCTTAGTTCGCGAGAAAAAAACGTCTGTCATGAAGAAAATCCGGAAAGACAACCCGCCATCAATCATGCATAGGGATTCAAAACTCACTACGTGCGTGCTGCATGTAACTCGGGTGCGACAGGGGGACGATCTTTCCCCCTGTCTATTCATGCTTCTAGTAGCTGTGGATTGTTAGTTGTTCTCTCGCGGTAAGGTTCTGTTAGAGTCAATCATGACATAATGTAGAAGTCCTTGCACTGAGCTACCAGCTTATACGGACAAGGAGACGGTAACATCAGGGATGGACCACTCGTCTGAACTACTGATTACTAGGTCCAATCATAAAGGAATCAACCATAAAGGTTTAACTGCGAACGATGAGCTTACTGAGGGATACACTTCCTGTGTTGCCACCAGATGTCTCTCACTAAACGCACAAGGGACCACGCCACTACTTTCGCTTTCGTTAGAAATAAGAACTGAACCTCGACCTCGTGGCGTGTCGGTCGAGAAACGACGAGACGGTTGTCTGCCCGCCACGTGTCCATGGCAGAACCTATCATTTTCATCATCTTCAGCGTCGTGTTCCTTATGGAACTTCATTAAAAGGGTCTCCGACTTATGCGGAATGATATTGAGGAAGCAAATTATTGACAACCACCGTCAGATCGCTTGCTGATGAAACTGTCGTCGTCAGTGACGACTAGAATATAGGAGGTTGGATTGGAAGGTTGGTGTTTGGTGATGGCATGCAGCTATTCGTACATAGCCTCACAATAGGGAAGTTTCGAAATCAAACGATAAACGTAAACGTTAACGACAACTTTATTTTTGTACCGAAAATGCAATGCAAAATCTGGTTAATGTGTAGTATGAAAAATTACGTTGTCGTAAAGTTTTGGTTTATCGTTTGATTTCGAAACCTCCCCAATGGCTACAACGAAGCCAACAAAAGGACAGCTAGCTCAGCCTGCATATTCGCTGCCTTCGTTTTAAAACAGCTATCGTTCATCCTAATTGCACAGGTAGTCTGATGCTTGGAGCAACAGAACGGCGGCCAAGATGTGACGCACTCATAAACAATGCAGTTTACCCGGTCTACCTGAAAACTACCTGTCTGAAAGTGGTTGGAAAAGATGCCGAATCGCCCCAAAAGCTAACTAGCTGTCTTACAAAAACGTAACCTGTCAAAATATGGTTCATGACCACTGTTAGGCTCATTTGTGTTGATAATTTTTTAAACTCCGATTGAACATTCGACCACCAAACGGTAAAACCAGACCGAAGTTCGTTCCCTTTAACTTTACACCAGGGCCCAATGCAAATCCGATAACCCTTTTATGTAGGCTTAGTTCGCGAAAAAAAACCCGTCTGTCATGAAGAAAATCCGGAAAGACAACCCGCCATCAATCATGCATTATCATGCACTGCCACTTCTCTTTGCTATATGGGCCAGATACATTCCTCTAGACAGATTCTGGTCCATTCGTCATCTCCTTCTTCTCTTTGTCTGTCTTCACTATTTGCACGGTTTATTGTTTTTCAAGCTGACATAATGTATTTTTATAAGGCTACAATAAACATTTTGATTTGATTTGATTTGATTTGCATAGGGATTCAAAACTCACTACGTGCGTGCTACATGTAACTCGGGTGCGACAGGGGGACGATCTTTCCCCCTATCTATTCATGCTTCTAGTAGCTGTGGATTGTTAGTTGTTCTCTCGCGGTAAGGTTCTGTTAGAGTCAATCATGACATAATGTAGAAGTCCTTGCACTGAGCTACCAGCTTATACGGACAAGGAGACGGTAACATCAGGGATGGACCACTCGTCTGAACTACTGATTACTAGGTCCAATACTTGGTACTTTTTGCTCTGCAAGATCTTACAACACTTGCTATTGAATGAGCTAGTTAACGATAATCTGGACATGCAGTTACAACTCCTCAACTGTAAGTAGGATTGAAAAACACCGAGTTTGTGTCAGTTTAACCAGAAGCGTTTCAATACTGTACACTGTACAAATACATGCTGAACAAATGTACATATGGCTTAAAGTCAAGTTAGACTGAGACAAACTCCATGCAATTGTTTATACTTATGCATTAGAGGCATCACTCGGGTGCTTAGTGTCGTCTCCACTGAGAGGTAAACTTAGTATCCATTAGTGAAGAAAGCCTTGCTGGCCAACAGGGGAACGTAGCACTGCTTATATCCAAATCGAATTATACCATTTGCAAACCTCGTATAATAAATCCACTGATGAATATTAATTGTAATCCATATGAATGAACAAGCTTAGTAATCCAATATTTGAATTTTAAACACTACTTACTTCCAAAATTGACATTGATATTGGCCGATGCCTCGCCCAATCTATTTTTTGCGGTAACCTTATAGGCCCCTCCGTCTCCTTCCGAAACGTCAGATATTTCCAATGCTATATCATATTTGTTGCCTGTTGGTTTTACAATGCATTTTACGCGGTCATCCTCCACAAGTTTTGTGTTACCCCGAAACCAGTTGATCTCTGGCTTAGGCTGCGCCTCCAGTTGACAGTTGAAGACGATTTTCTGGCCATTATCCTCCTGTCGGAGTGACGGCTTGACTACAAACCGGGGTGCGAGGTCCCTCGACCCCATCCTACAAATCTATTCCAAACTACGGGAAACTGCAACGAAACGAAAGGTACACAGTGAGCAACCAACTGGTGTGACTGACTCAGGGAGAAACAGGAATACAGGTATATAACACAGAGTTGTATGGGAACCGTTGCTAAAGAGAATCCGCTAGGTGGCGCTGTCATAATGGCGGCCATGACACTTCAAATACCTGTAAGATAACGATGGATGAGCAGGCTTCACTTAGAAGCCGTTCCTGTGAAACTGTTCAACATCGTTTAGTACATCTCCCTGTAAACCACTGTGAACGACCTGATCCACCTTGGGCTGAAGTTGTCGGGTGTATGTAGTAGAATATTTGTCGGGCATTCCACTTGAGGTAGAACCATGGCAGGTTTGCTCAGTGGCAATTTGTTCATGTTCTACCACTTCTGTGTAAGCCTACAAGTAAACCGTTTTCATAGCAACAATACAATGTAGTTAACCCTCACATGCCTTTGTCTCGCCAAATTTGCTTCATCAGGAGTTCTTGAACATTGCTGGCTTTACTACTCTCCTTCGAATCCAGCCTGTTGGGCAATTTGTGGAAAAAGGTAACGACAAGGCTAAAGGGGTCCCTGTTGCGAGCACGGGTTTGCGGCAGTCTGCCTCTTTTTCTGTCATAGAACACTTTTGGTAGATGAAAATTGCTTTCTCCAAAAAACAGCCAACGAAGGATGACTGGATTAAGACTCTAGCCCATGGAAAACGTCAAGAGATCGCGAACAATGAGATGCATGCAACAAAATCCGAGTAGTCCCAGGCATTTGTTACTCAGGATGCGTCAAATACATGAAATTATTTTAATAAGTTACCAATAGTTTCTTAATCAGGATCTGAAAACGCCCTCTGGTAGCCAAAGGTTGTGGGTGGTACCACAATATATGCAGGTATTCTAACCCTGTGAAATTCGAGCCAAGATATTGAAAGGTAACCCGCAGTTCGATTGTACAATAACCAGATTATTTTCTGTTATTTCAATATGCGGTTACATTTACTCTGGCTTTCCTCCACACGGTCTTCCAAGTAGTTTCAAGGGATGTTCTTTGACGGAGAAAGGGTACACTCGTCCCCAGTGTACCATTACCATAGGCCTACCTACTATACAGACCCACTAAACACTGGCATGACTGGCGTGAAGGATCATCAATAGATGGCGCTGTTTGACGATGAATCCAATCATAAGCCATCATCACGGGTCTAACCGACGCCGCCGTAACACACTTTCTGATTGGCTAAGATACGCGTACAAAATATAGTCCTACACTTCGCAGATTCCCTGAATCAGACAGCTGACGCCGTCTATTAGTGATACTTTGAGGATCGCATCAACTCAAGCAGTTTTAGAGCGTGGGCAGCAGTTTGAAACCGCGGGTGGAGTTTAGAGAAAGGGAGGTATGAGGTTTGGACCCGCGAGCTTCGCGTATAGATCAGTCCTCCAGCAGCGTGGGACGTGTCAGGCATGGTTTCGCTCGAGATGCCTGCCCAGAGAATGGTGAATGTGGTCGATATGTGGTGACTGGCGCAACGTAGAGTTTGGCACAGTTTGGCACTCTTCTGAAAAGAGCTTCCTTTTCTCAATCCTGTACTTGGGGAAAAAACTCTAGAGAGTCCTTTGCTCTCAGCCGTGATAACTTTTTCATCTCACTTCCTCGACAAATTTCGTTCACTTTTTGGGGCCATCTTCCGGGATGGTTATCTACATGAACATGAGGCAGAAGGGGTTCTTGGCAAAAGAAGTCATGTACGTTACCTCAGTTCTAGATTACGGGTAGATTACATCCAGGTACCTAGACAAATTGCATCCTAACTACAGAGCCTCATATACACCCCCTTACTCATTCCTTTTCCTTTGTTTTTTTCGCGGACGCCAGCGGAACTGGCAGTCTGCAGATAGGAATACCGTACCTGTGATATGTCTGGGCTCACAAGAACCCATCATTCTCCCGATGCTTAGCTGTTCAAGTGGAGATGTATAGGCCTACTGTGTAAGTCAGTTTTTTTTAAGGTTATTCATTGTGATTATGCTCATGCTAGGTCTGTTATGCTTCAAACTTCATCAGCAAGCAAAATGGACGGACGAGACAACATGCAGGATGTTGCAGACATGTATATGCAACACCGCAACCTGCACTTCATACCCCTCCATTTGAGACACGATATAAGATACTTATTTCCCTTGTCAGCTTTCCGTCTGCTGGCATCACCCAACCGTCATGCTGGCATGTGAGAAAATGCTTTGAGCAGAGTGTTGGTGCTTGGTGGTTGGCACTAGGCCTCGACTGAAACACAACACGTTCTCTCATTAGCTAAGGGCCACGCGTTCATTTCATTGATAACTTGAACTGACGTCTAAAGACTACTTTTTCTGGGGATGAATATCCTTGTCGTACATCCAAGACGCACCGACGTACTTTTGTCGATAACGGCTGGGTTGGGTGTTCACTAAAGCTGAAGTCTTCCTCCAAAAAAACGATGTGGAGGCACCGGAAAAGAATGCAAAAATCTTGTTGCAATTTGTGGAACTTTACACCCGATGGGTGCCAGGTCAAACAGAGGCCGACTTCCGATGTTCTGATACTAAGGATGGTAAAGACGTAATCTGTTACGTTGTCTACACAATGCCCACAGCGTGTGAGTTGGTATACCATGAGAATCTTCATTGGTTTTCCGTGCCAAGGTGTTTCCGAAAGGCGTGGAAAAAGCAAGGCCGAAAATAGCAACAAAAAACTGATTTGCAGTAAAGTTTTGATGAGACGCTAGTACTATGGTGCTGACAGCAGTTCCTCACTACGCCTTCGACAAGGCAGCTGCAACGAAATGCGTTATCCAAGGGAAACTTCAGTTCCTACAGTTTTTCGTCAGCCTACATCTCCAGAACTCTCACCTGTTGTGCGTCGTCAGTGGTTGCAAATTAGACAGAAACTTTGAGAGGTAGCACATTTTGAGTAACTTATCTATGGTTTCTTTCACAAGCATCGTTCTTGATACCTATGCAATCGCTGTAAGGACATGCAAGTAGAGTTGGTTGCTATTTGGCTGTATACTCAAAGGCGCTACATGGACGCCTCACTACTACAAACCTTTACAACCCGTTATCCATGATACTTAGTTGAATTTCTTCAGCCCGATACGAAAAAAAGGGGAAGTTCTGTCTGTTGGAAAACATCCGCGAGTGTTTTTTTGTGACTAGAATATCAAAGTCCAGCCAGCTTTTCACAACTGATACCTTTACCGAACAACCTTTTAACACTTGCTACATTTCGGAGTAAGTCAAAAATTCCAAACCACTTAGAGTCTTTACTCAAAGGCATGCGAGTAAGTACGATATCCCAGCTTGCAACGTTGCTTTTGACTTTTCAGTTGCTGGAAGAATATTGCTGAAAAAAATTCATTATGAATCTACACGGGATAAAGTGGTAAAGTAGTTTGAAGGAATCGATACATTTCAATTACTGCATCGACGTCCGCCAACATTTAATATATGCTTGATTTCAACTCAAAAAAGCAACGTTTAGATTGACGTGTTCATCCGCTTTTCAGGATACCACCGTCAGCTCTTGAGCAACCACCATGTGCTATGCGATGTCAAAGCCTTGAAAACCATGTGAGAGAATGGTTTAGAAAAATAAGTACATCGACAAAAAGCGTTTTCATTGTCAAAAGACAATGACCATTTTCGATACTGGACAGGATGACGCTGATAAACATGAAAATGGTAATGATATATTTGTCAACCTCTATACTCTAGTTCAGTTACATAACCGACTGGCAGCTGTCACCCACTCGCCCCAATGTTGTGTTAGGGTTGTGGAATTATTTTGAATATGGGTTCGACCAGTCCTAACCATTCGTTTGGAGGCGAGGGCAAGGAAGCCATCACTCATTGCCAAGTTTCCTAGTGACCCTCAGCAGAACCATTCTTTTTGACCAATTTCATTTTGAAATCTACAAGCAAACCTACCGATTCCCATTTGGTTATTTTGAGACTGTGCTGTGAAAGAATGCTACCGAATGCTTTTTTGTTGAATGAGAAATGTTGTGTACAAGTATGTATTGCTAAGGAGTATAAATGCAGAGATGCTTATCTTCAGATCTGTTGTTTAGTGGCTGCACCAGACTACCTGAGGAATGCGAAGGAAAGGTACTGCTGTGGTCAGATCAACACTGTACTGCTAAGAATATAGAAAACCGTTACGAAGATTGCTCGGTGTGGTTCTTTTAAATGTAGGGCAATTCCAGGCGAGCTGTCACTCCTTGACGCTGATTTCAGTGGGTGTTCATTACCTTCCTGGTGAGGAATGATATCTAGGAGGAAAGGGTGTTGCCCCATTACCATTTGGAATTCGTTCTTGTGAATCATATCAAGCAAAGCGAATGAAGATATTTCTTTCTATATCTAAAATTTAAATTTCACGACATGAGAAAGAAAGTCTTCTACAACACTGCCTTTTCAGATTTCTCTCACGCCTACTTTTGCAAGTAAACTTTATGCATGTAGTAAACTACATAAGTATGAAACCATTAATGAAAGCCTAGTCATATTTCCAGGAAGGCATATGTCTTATATGTGTACTCCTTATGTTGAAATGTTTCCAATGATAGGTGAGACGTTCATTCGAGATAAGAGGTGGAATGTTATGAGAAAAGGAAAATATAGTCAGGAAAAAAGGTGACGTGCTTGGCCGGTGATGATTTTGTGTTCATTACCATGACATGTAATGATGGCAAACATACGAAATCATTTCACTGACATGCGTTCCTATAGCTGGCAGCTCACATAAAAAGTCATGTCTGCAAGATTGGAAATCGTGTCTGTGTGTCGTTTAGCGGACAAAACTTCGCAGAGGTAGCACTTGTATGTTTTAGTTCACAAACATGGCTCGCAGAGAGATCTCACTGCGATTTCCGTATGTGATCTACAAGCTTAGAGGCCTAATGGTGTCTCAACAGGACGTTGGTGACTTCTTCGCGGGTCGTAGGTGTACAGCCTGTATGATTTCGCCCTGTGCCTCGATCGCTTTTAATTCAGTCTTGTCCGCAAAGTGCATCGAAGCCATTCCCACCATGTATTCTTGAAAAAGGGCCTGATATCGAAGCAACAACCTCCTCGATCCCAGTCTAAGATATATGTGGATTTGTTTAAAAGAGTGATCTAGGCAGACGGGCATTGTTGATCTTAATTTTCTAACAGATTTTTAAAAAATCAACTTATGTACGGTATTTGTTATGATCGGACGAACCTATGAGTATGTCTGTAAGGTGCAGATACATTAGGTGACTTTTTTCACCATCATTTCATCAGATAACACGGTTGCCTTGTTCTGCTACTTTCGTTTGCAATCGAACATGTTTGCCTTCACTCATATTCGTTAGACATTTCAATTGCATCATAAATTTTGTTACCTGTTCCATGGGTTACTTTTACGAAACCACTTACAGCAGTGCCAAATGTTCTAACAAATTCTAAATGTGATGAAAAGACGAGCGCTGAATTGATTGCCAACTTCAGGCGCGAATAACTAACTGCTCCCATCAGCCAAAAGAATGTTGAAAACATTCGACAGGTTTTTCATGCTCCGGTGATATGACATGTTTCATATTCGAAAGCATCAAGAATTCTTTCGAATTTTCTGTGAACATAAAAAGAATGTGGCCTCGTGCAGAGAAGCACCAACTTTGCCGTTCAAATCCAAACTCGTCCTCAGAGCTCAACACAGCTTGGCATTCGCCTTTTGTTTTTCAGCGGGTCTGATGGTGCAGGAGCGTGACCCTGGGAACAACGTGTTTCTTAACTACCCCCGGGGATTGTACCCAGTGAACGGCTCTTTACAGCGCGTTTTATCACTTGCAACTTTAAGATATCTCGGGAGGTTTCTCCTCTGAAATGTTGTAAAGATGTTCTACACTGGTTTTCTAAAATTAGCTCTCTCTATTCACCCCACGGTGTACACCTTTCTCCTGCTGATATCTGACAGCGATGGAGTTCATCTTACTCTATGTTAGTAGAAAAGGCCGTGCAGGTTCGATGCACACTGTACCACCGGCTACTTCAGTCGATCGGCTACTCCAAAAGCCATAACATCAACAGCATTCAAAGAGCCATACACCAATAGCGGTGTTCGTCGGCTAAAAATGGGCGGGGCCTTTTCCTTATGTAAGGACAGACCTTCTGTTCCCAAGCACCAAAAGTTATAGACTTAGGGTTGGGGCAAAGTTGATAGAATCCGGACAGATTTAAGATTGTGATGTTAGAGGGAAAATTGGGTGAAGCCTGAGAATGGCCATCTTTGTCGGATGCACTACATCTTAGGAAAGAGGGTTATCATGCAGTTTTCTATTACTGTAGGCTGATTTTGTTTCATGAATTTGTGCTCCATTGGCGATATAAATCATGGCTGTAGGTATTTCTTCGAGCAACATGAAATCATTGAACATATAGCATACCTGACATTCGCCGGGATTGTTCTAGACCGTTCTATAACGTAGAATGCGGATAACATTTGCCAGACTTCAGTCGTACCTGTGAACTGGCGATATAGCCTATGCCTTAGTGCGTCCGAACTGCAACCACTAAGCAGACTGGTGTACAAAAGAACAGAGATGAATTGAAGTTTGTTTAGTAGAGAAAGCAGAGAACTGTGACAGTGATAAAGACAAAAAGCCGTCCACGTAGGGCTTTTCCTGCCAAGCAAACGGTAATTTTCATCATTTGCCCAAGCACTTACAAAATACCAAAGACTTGAAATCTTCCCTAAATCTTCGACACGTGATGAAGTACAAGTAGAAGTTGATCGCGCAGTTTACATCGCATAAAATGGCTCCAATCATGAAGGTTATTATACCATGCGTTTTCTGTTGCTCATCGACCTCGCTGCCAAATGCAAAGGATTCAAATATTACAAAATATAAAACTAACGGAAGGGTTGTTATAAGGTAAGTTGCTGTCACAGCCATGACCATGACCATTACCATGTTGTCATCAGAATGTTCTCTGGATGCTACCCTCAACCCCATTGCGTCCTTCCGTCTCTTTCTTAGTGACCATACAATACCAACATTCAAGAAGAGAAGAACGAAAAACGGGATAATGAATGATAACGCAGTGTGTGCCTGGTCGTAAGCTATGTTAACCTCCGTGGATTGCATGAACTCGCACTGAAATGGGTGTCCACCAACCTCATATCGGGGCACCCGACTGTAAATCAAGTCCGGTGAAGCGAAGAGAAAGAAAACCAAAACAACAAGAGAGTACACCAATATGGCTTTCTTGAAAGTTAAAAGTTGCTGTGCCTTCAGAGGAAAAGCAACAGCAAAGAATCGGGCAAAGGTCATGAGAATGATTGTCCAAGAGGACATCTCCAGAGTGAAATTGACAGCAAATCCAATCAGTGCACAGAATGTGTCACCAAATATTCTGATCATTGTTGGCATGGCATTGTGAATCATGATTGTTGCACCTACCCACAGGTTGATGGTATCAATGACGGCGAGGATCTTGAGGAAGAAGCAGCTGACATGACGTTTGTATTGCGGTTGGGATAACACCACGATGACGATGAGATTGTTGATGCAGCCTACCACAGTTATACAGGGCACTATGTAATGGCTGGAGAGGTAGAGGAGACTACTGAGGAAGTCGTTTGGTTCATGCTCCTCAATCACCGTCGATGCCATAGCAAAGTTGGCCTGTGATTTCGAATAAGCATTGGTGTAACAATCATTAATGCCGACTGTAGAGAAATGCACATGTAGATGATCCTGGACGATGCATACCGGTATATGTATATGATGGCTTTGACAGACTTCCTGGATTTAAACATAACAATGCCCACAGGCACTCACGACCATTGCTTCTATTTTAGCCGTTTCTATAAATGTTGCTTTAATCGCAGAGATACTTATAGGAGTATACACTTCATAACCGAATCAAGGATGCTAGCAGGCGTCATATGACATTGAATACCGAAATAACAGAAGTCGTATTTTCCTTTGACGACTTAAACGGCATTTCGGTATCTTCAAGTTTACAATAAACTTCACACGCACGCTCTCCCTCGATCTTGACCAGTGTGCCGATCACTTGTTCTAGGACTTCAAACTAAATAGAGCAATTTCAACCCAAAGTTACAAATTAACATCATGTTAACCAAGCAATTACAGCTTTCAAGATTTACCAGATGTCTCAGAGTTATCCTCAAGGATTTCAAACCTACGGTGAGCAGAAAAATTAAGCAGAAACTGAAAAATCAGAGTGTGTCATTTCCAATTCGCCCGTCTGCAACGCACCAGAGACATGAAATCTTCTCGGAATCTTCGACAGGTGATGAAGTACAAGTAGAAGTTGATCGCGCAGTTCAGATCGTATAGAATAGCCCCAATCGTGAAAGTTATGATTCCATACATTTTCAGTTGTTCGTCGCCCCCTCTTACATATACGATGGATTCGAATACGAGAGAATGCAAAACAAGTGGGAGAGTTGTTACCAGATAAGTTGCTGTCACAGCCATCACCATGACCATTACCATGTTGTCATCAGATTGGTCTCTGGTTGTTACTCTCAATCCCACTGCTTTCTTCCGTCTCTTCAGAGACCATACAATACCAGCATTTAAGAAGAGAAGAACGAAAAAAGGGATAATAAATGATAACACAGTGTGTGCCTGGTCATAAGCTGCGTTAACTTCCATGGATTGCATGAACGCGCACTGAAATAGATGTCCACCACCCTGATGTCGGGGTACCCGACTGTAAATCAAGTCCGGTAAAGCGAAGATGAAGAAAACCATAAGAACCAGCGAGTACACCAATGTAGCTTTCCTGAACGTAATGAATTGCTGTGCCCTCAGGGGAAAAGCAACAGCAAAGAATCGGGCAAGGGTCATAAGAACGATTGTCCAGGAGGACATCTCTAAGGTGAAGTTGACAGCAAAACCAATCAGTGCACAGAACGTGTCACCAAATATTCTGATCATTGTTGGCATGGCATTGTGAATCATGATTGTTGCACCTACCCACAGGTTGATGGTATCAATGACGGCGAGGATCTTGAGGAAGAAGCAGCTGACATGACGCTTGTATTGCGGTTGAGATAACACCACGATGACGATGAGATTGTTGATGCAGCCTACCACAGTTATACAGGGCACTATGTAATGGCTGGAGAGGTAGAGGAGACTACTGAGGAAGTCGTTTGGTCCATGCTTCTCGATCTCCGTTGACGACATAGCAAAGTCGGCCGATGAATACGAGTATTACACGATAGTTTGCCACCGGAGAAGCATCAATTTGAATGCATACTGTAGGTGAAATTTTAATGATCCCAACGACTGCACGATGCATGAGACGACTTTGCCAGAACCCCAAGCTTTCAACAACAAGATTACGAACAATCACGATCAGCACTTCTAATTTAGTCGTTCCTATAGATATCGCTTTCATCTCAGAGATACTGACAGATATACAAAATTTAATAACCATATAGGATGAAAGGCAGGTACCATATTATGACATTGAATACCAAAATAGCTATAAACATGTTCCTTTGGATTTACAGAGTGACGCTATTTCCGTTTCGTCATGTGTGGATGAAAGTGATCGCCTGACATGTATTGTATTGGTAGAGGCTACCACGAGCTACTCATTTTCCTCACTTTGGTGGGGTCTTTTACCTTTCCCAGCAAAGGCACTTGACTCAAGGCACCACGGCTATTGACCATGCGACGGACGCCGACGTAATGAGCCAGGGGTGATTTAATTTCTTATGGCCCAGGCTGGATTCGAAAAAGTGACCTGCCACCTCCAAAGCGGACGTAAAAACCACGAGGCTATCGGGAATCCTTAGTAATATTGTATTAGTCAATGCTGGTACACACATGAAAGTAATAAATATATTCCATACAGAATCAACCCCCAACCCCTCGCGGTCAGGAATCTTGTCCCATCTGTTCTAGCAGGACTTCAACGTAAATTGATCAATTTCCAAGTCAGTAAATGATTTATGTCGTCCAAGCTGAGATCGCAGGTATTCCAGATGTCTGTCATTCTCAAATTTTTCACAAACTCAGTTACCAGAAAAACCAGCAGATACTGAAAAATCACAGTCTGCTTCATTTCCAATTCACCCATCTGCATCGCAACAAAGTCTTGAAATCTTCTCTGAATCGTCGACATGTGATGAAGTACAAGTAGAAATTGATCGCGCAGTTGACATCGTATAAAATGGCTCCAATCAAGTAGGTTATGATTCCACCAATTTTGTGTTCGTCATCTTGTCCTTCACTGCCAAATCCAAAGGCTACAAACACAATGTAATACGAAACAAGTGGAAGGGTTGTTATCAGATAAGTTACTGTTACCGCCATCACCATCACCATCACCATGTTGTCATCAGAGACTTCACCACTGGTAGCTCTCAGCTCTGATGCGTTTTTCTTTCTCTTTCTCAAAGACCAAACGATTCCAGTGTTTAAAAAGAGCAGAACAAAAAATGGGACGACAAACGAAAGAACGGTGTGTGCCACGTCATAAACAGCATATACCTTGGCAGGGAGTAAAGCCTCACATTGAAATGGATGTCCGTCACCTTGGTGTCTTGGTGCCCTACTGTAAATCAAGTCCGGTAAAGCCAAGATGAAGAAAACCAACAGAACCAAACTGTATGCTATTTTGGCCGCCTTGAACGTCACAAGTTGCTGTGCCTTCAGAGGAAATGCAACTGCTAAGAATCGGGCAAGTGTCATGAGGACAACTGTCCAAGAGGACATCTCCAAGGTGAAGTTGACAGCAAAACCAATCAGTGCACAGAATGTGTCACCAAATATTCTGATCATTGTTGGCATGGCATTGTGAATCATGATTGTTGCACCTACCCACAGGTTGATGGTATCAATGACCGCGAGGATCTTGAGGAAGAAGCAGCTGACATGACGCTTGTATTGCGACTGGAATAACACCAGGATGACAATAGCATTGTTGACACAGCCTACCACAGTTATGCATGGCACTATGTAATGGCTGGAGAGGTAGAGGAGACTACTGAGGAAGTTGTTTGGTTCAAGCTCCTCGATCACCGTTGAAGCCATTGCAATGTTGGCCTGTGATTTCGAATGATCCACATCAGTTTACCATCAGTGTTCCAATACGATGTAGACTCAGCTCTACAAGAGGAAGGTAACTAACTGTCCTTCTCTGCTTGACGATGCATACGATGGCTTTGGTAAGCAAGATTGCAGCATAACAATGTCATGGCGTTTACGATAGTTTGTGTTCCTATAAATATCGTCTCAATTTTATGAATAGATCGATGTAGGTACATGTATTTCATAGCTTATTAATAGAGTTGCAAGATTGACGTCAACAACATGGCGCACTGTTCATGTCTAAACTAACTTAAAGTGAATATTTTCCTCTGATGCCAAAAAGCGCTGGGCCTATCGTTTTGCCACGTTTAAAGAAAGTATCGGAATTGACATGAACCTGTGGTGAAAGAAATTAAATGAAACGTCATTCTCGAGAACGTCAAAATCTAATAAAATTATGGTTAGCAGATAGAGAACTTTTTCATTTCCAATTCGCCCGTCTACAACGCACTAGAGTCTTGAAATCTTCTCTGAATCTTCGACATGTGATGAAGTACAAGTAGAAATTGATCGCGCAGTTGACATCGTATAAAATGGCTCCAATCAAGTAGGTTATGATTCCACCAGTTTTCTGTTCTTCATCTTGTCCTTCGCTGCCAAATCCGAATGCTACAAACACAACGAAGTGTAAAACTAGTGGAAGGGTTGTTATCAGATACGTTGCTGTCACCGCCATCACCATGACCATCACCATATTGTCATCAGTGACTTCACTATTTGTAGCTCTCAGCTCTGATGCGTTTTTCTTTCTCTTTCTCAAAGACCAAACGATACCAGTGTTCAAGGAGAGCAGAACGAAAAATGGGATGATAAATGCTAGGACAGAATGTGCAACGTCATAAACGGCGTATACTTCTGCAGTGTGCAAGAAGTCACACTGAAATGGATGTCCATCACCTTGGTGTCTTGGTGCCCGACTGTAAATCAAGTCCGGTAAAGCCAAGATGAAGAAAACCAACAGAACCAAACTGTATGCTATTTTGGCCGCTTTGAACGTCACAAGTTGCTGTGCCTTCAAAGGAAATGCAACTGCTAAGAATCGGGCAAGTGTCATGAGGACAACTGTCCAAGAGGACATCTCCAAGGTGAAGTTGACAGCAAAACCAATCAGTGCACAGAACGTGTCACCAAATATTCTGATCATTGTTGGCATGGCATTGTGAATCATGATTGTTGCACCTACCCACAGGTTGATGGTATCAATGACGGCGAGGATCTTGAGGAAGAAGCAGCTGACATGACGCTTGTATTGCG
>NMRB01001965.1:124900-135512 GCA_002633025.1 Notospermus geniculatus | reverse complement strand
ATGCTTCGGGAGCTGCCTGGGCCTGATGTTGGACAGATGAACTTGGCACTCTTCTCTTTTTGCCCTGTTACAGTTCTCACGACTAAGCGCGATAGACAAGAAGTCCCTCTCAGTCTGTCACTCCGAAACCGTGCAGAGGAAGAGAGGTCAAGATTCTTAGAACAGAAGGCCAATCTTATCAGGATTGTTACTCATGGCCTCAAATTGGAGGTACAGTACTTTGAATGTAGGTCCTATAGGACCTACATTCGAAATACTATAGTATTTCGAGTGTGATTGATTCAATCATGCAAATACCTGTAAAAGTATGTTGCAGAGGATGATGGGACAAAACGTGTAGTCTGGCCTGACGCGAACGGGGCTCGGCAAAGCTGTTTACATTTACAAGTAGGCCTACATTGTAGGACTACAAACTACATGTAATTTGTATCGAAGATGCACTGCGAACTAGAATCAAATACATAAATGAACAATCGACGTTTCTTAAAGGAGTACCAAAAAAACTTTTATGGATTATTCAACGTTTCTTGCTTGCAGAACCGAAACTCAGAAGGTGGAGAGGCGTCTGGGCATCAGAGACATGAAAGAGGGTGGGGTAGTTGTCCGCGGAGCTCGCAGGCAAGGTACGAACCATATCCATCCACCCGACCGGGCAGCCATCGAGGGATTAACCGTGGTAGCCGAGGTGGATACGGGCAATACGATCGTTACTAGGAACAATGAAACTTGTCGTCAGGACACAACCTTTCTGGCATGTCTGGTTATAGCCGCCAACATTCTGGTTGCTATGGCAATACCAAGGAACTCCACAAGTCACATGCAGACTGGGGGCGTTTTCGAATCCCCGTTCTTGACCACGCTCGTGCTGACCCAGTTCATGCAGATGTTGATTCAACTCGAGAACGGCAGTCTCGAACGCCGAGAACGCAACTCGAGTCGTGCCAAGAACNGCCAAGAACGTGCTCTTCTCAATCCTCCGCTGAGTGGGGAGTGCGAAGAACACGTTCTTCACTGTTCACCCGACACGCGTTGTGTTCTCGGCGTTCGAGACTGCCGTTCTCGAGTTGAGTCGGCAACTACATGAACTGGGTCAGCACGAGTGTGCATGGTCTAGAACGAGGATTCGAAAACGCCCTGGCAGTCTGATGGGAAGAGTACGCATTGTCTAGGCCTATGTAATTTTCGAACCCCTGAAGAACCATTGAAATATCAAGCCCAGTCTGATGTAATTTGAGGCAATTTATCTGATGTAATTTTAGGCCATTCATTCTCAAGCGGCGAATCCACTGTCGCGATTTTGGCTTGAGACGGGGTTGCGATCCCTTGCAATCACCTTATATGGCAATCGGAAGTCCTTATAAGTCCTTAAAAGGTGCTCGCAAGGGATCGCAACCCACGGTCTCAAGCCAAAATCGCGACAGTGGATTCGCCGCTTTATACACAATATGTTTTATCAACTTTTATTCGCTTTTATAGATATACTGTCGCTTTTCACTTTCTTCACATCTAATAACTGATGTCAAGTCGACCTTGCGACGGCACACAACAGGCGGTGACTGACCTTTCCGTGTCACTTTTTTGCACCGCAGCCACGATATGATAAAGCCCAGAAACACATGTAATTTTTAAGGAAATAGATTCAAGCATTCATGTGAAACCAGAACTCATTAAATAAACTACAATATCAGGAAGAACTAGGAAATGATGTTCGGAAAAGTTTAGTTGGCGGTCTTAGTTTTATAGTACAGTGGGTCTTAGTTTTATTATAGTAGTTTTAGTTGTATGGTACAGTGGGTGTTAGTTTTATAGTTGGGTCTTATTTTTATAGTACAAAGGGTCTTAGTTTTATAGTAGGGTCTTATAGAAGGGTCTTAGTTTTAGAGTACAATGGGATTTAGTTTGATAGTAGGGTCTTAGTTTTATAGTACAATGGGGCTTACTCGTTTTATTATATTATTATTATTATTAATTATTATTAATTGCATTTTTATAGCGCCGCTTTGAAATAAATTGTCAGCAGCGCTTTACAATAAGAAGATAGTAATAGATAATGATAAATATGATTCAAAAATGAAAATGATATGAATGAAATTAAAACATAGGCAAAAATTAGTATAGAATTAGGATAAAACATGGTCCAAAAAAGCAGTAATGGTAAGAGGGGAAAAAGTCAACAATTAAAAGCCACCTTGAAAAGGCGGGTCTTAACAGCTGACTTAAAATCACTATAAACTGGTATTGATCTAATTGACACAGGAAGCGCGTTCCAGAGGAGTGGGGCACTGGTCCTGAATGCCCTTTCTCCAGCAGACGTTTTGCGCGCAGGGGTGGAGACAAGTCGAGGTGCGTCACTCTGCCTAGTAGCCCTCTGCGACTGCACCAATGGTAGCTGGAGATATGCAGGGCCAGTGCCATGCACTGCCCTGAAAGCGTATGTCAGCTTAAAAATAATGCGTTCCCTGACTGGGAGCCAATGTAGGTGCTTCAAAACAGGTGTTATGTGTTCACGCCGCGTTGAGCCAGTGATGAGCCTAGCCGCCTGATCTTAGTTTTATAGCATAATTGTCTTAGTTTATAGTAGGGTCTTAGTTTTATAGTTTAATGGGTCTTAGTTTTATAGTTGGGTCTTACTTTTATAGAGTCTTAGGTCTTAGGGTCTTAGTTTCATAGACACCCGTTTTGTCGGTCGGCTGGAATTACATGGTTATTTTGGAACCATTTGTAACCATATTTACCCTGTGGATGCTTTTACTAATATCTTGTGTCTGTGTGATAACGGCTATTTGAAGTGCATTGATTGTGAAAATACGACTCTTTTTTGATGTTTTTCTCGGAGATTGTTGGGGTACTTACTGTTGATGCATTGAGTACGTTTTTGTGTAGTGCAACCCTTGCACGGTGAGTTGTTCGACAAACACCTACGCTCGTGTTTACAAATGGACATAAATGTAAACGCGGCTTCGGCAATCAAGGAATCATATGTAAATCTTTACCTGGTTAGTTGCTGAGGCAACAAATCTTATTATAATGAACGGTAGCCATTTTGGATATTGTTATCAACCTGAGTTGACCTGTTATCTGCTATACCTTGCTATGTACACTCTTAGAAATAAGGGTTCTTCAAGGGTTTTTCACGAGCACATATATGCAACCCTTAGAGGTTTCTTGAAAAACCCTAAAAAGTTCTTTAAAAAACTCTTAAGGGTTCTTCATTATCCCGAAAAACCCCAAGAAGTTTTCTGGAAAACCCTAGGGTTTTTCAGGGTAATGAAGAACCCTTACGAGTTTTTTAAAGAACCTTTTAGGGTTTTTCAAGAAATCTTTAAGGGTTGCATATATGTGCTCGTGAAAAACCCTTGAAGAACCCTTATTTTTAAGAGTGTAATGACTGTACACGGTTCGGGTGGAACGGATTTTCTGCCCGATCTCCTCCTCAGCTAGGGCTTGAAGCCTACGAAGAGCGGCCTGTGTGTAGAGTACAATAGGAGGAAAGTACCATGACGGTATTTTGGTAATAAATGAAGTGATTATTTGTACGAAAAAGAGATAAAATCAGATGTGTGGTGACCTGTGCTGCCATCTACAAGAATGCCAGTGACCTACGCGTATCTGGTAACCTGTGCTGCCATGTAGGCCTACAAGACAGACAGTATCAGAATGCCAGTGACATACCTCGACTGGTATGGTAAAAAGATACACAGTAGCACTCATGTGAACCTATACCATGAATCTGGGTCATCTTGGCATTATGAGGCTGATTGAAGAAGTCTATTTATTAATACATCTTGGAGGAGTCCTCCAAGAATACATATTAACCAGACGCGCGATCATGCTGTTGCCTAGAAAGTCAAAACTCTTCCTCGTGGATTTGACGGCAAACGATTAACAGATGGATTGCTAGCCATGAAACTACCCGTCTCCAAATACACTCATCAATAAAGCAACAGACCCTCTACTACAGGATATTCAGGGACAAACACACTCCTTCAAAATGTGCTCGCCACGGGTCAATAATGCTAGTGGAAATAATGGTCACTGCGTGAACCAACAAACCTGGCGGCGTGAATGGTTCACGTGGGAAGTCTGGCGATAGATTCATGTTGAAAGAAGATAGGCCTATAGCATGGAAGTATACGGTGCCGTATTGGCGTAGACCTATAAATGGTCAAAATTTTCGTTGCATATGGTCAAAATGACCGATTTGTCAATTTTCACAACATGGAGACCTTGTACCACTCCGCTGATGTTAGTGAAAAAATCATTTTAAAATATTGAGAAACAAGAGAGCTATCGTGATTTATACCTAAAAATATAATGCAAAGTCATCAACCTCGTTTCCAGGGCTTAACTTTAAGGCGATGCGAAAGCTCTGTTTTCCATTACTAAAGACTCTCACGGCTGGAGACGTGGTTGTCACATCGATGTAGGGGAGACCGGGGCTGGTTGTAACAGGGGTAGGTTGTAACAGAGCTAATATTTCCTTGAATATCCGCTGGGAAGGGCTGAGTCACAAATACAGACGTTGATATCGGCCACCTTTGTACCAAAGGGCATCTGACTATACGAATTGACTTTTGAAAAAATTGACAAAAACCGTTTTTAGTACATGAATGTAAAATATGACATGATAAGAAAAACTCTCCTGCTTTACTGCATGGCTGCGCAGTTTTAGAAGCTTGTTTGGATACTATTTGAATAATGATGTAAAGCCTGTACAACTGGTCCAGTGTGATAAGGCCCACTTCCACATGCATAGGTTTTGCAGCACACATTTGACCTGAACTATAGGTGGGGTTCGTTGTTGTAACAAATTTGATGGGGCACGTTGTAACATCGTTATCCTGCTAAGATAAATGCCTATCTCATTTTTTCAGGTTTTGAGAAAATAGCAACAATCTAAATTGCCTAACTCACCACTTTGAGGTGGGGAAAATTAAGTTTTCATCCCTCATATCATAGACTGTTCAATCAATTGATTTTTTGTAAGAAAAGCGGGTTTGCTGTGTAGACGTTCATTTAGGAGACAAATCCATGCCATTTTGAGAAACACATGAAGAAATGAAGGAAAATTTGCCAAACTCGGTTTTTGAGATAGGCAATTATATTATTCATGCATGTGTTACAACCAACCCCGAAATTTTTTAATGGGGAAGTGGTAACAGTCGACTTTGGACCCATTGTTCAGAGACATGGATAGAGATGGCTAAACTTTGTTTAGTGCACAAGTAACCATTGATATCAAATATTCAAAAGACCAAGCAGGTTATAAATACGTCCTGTAATTAGGAAGTAATAGACCTCAAAAGAAAAAGTGTTACAACCAGCCCCGGTGTCCCCTACCCCGTAGATAGTCTTTTCTACCAGGAACTGGCTGGTTTCCCAGTATTCTCGTGTGTCGGTGTGGGCTGCTCATCATCGGTTGTCGTTGTAACTCTGCCGACGAAGATCTCGGGGACCAGTCGGTGGATATTTATTGGGTTTGTTCGACCGAAGGTAAAGGTTAGTATAAACCCACCTGGAGACGACGCGACAACGGCAGCGCGACGGCCACTTTCAGTGTCTACTCGGAATTTGTCGCCGAGGGGAAAACGACGAAGCCCAGAATGAGATCGTAAAAATAAGCTTGTATTACAATTCAGTTTGTAATAATAGAACGGCTGAATTCCACCGCTGAGAAAGTTCCACATCATCATCCTGTCCATTACATCATAGAAAAGTGGAATTGACAGACCGTCAGTTTCGCTATACAACAATGATTTCTGTCTGCCTGAATCTTCCTTGTGAACAAGGTAACCAGACATTCGTAATGTGTTTCCACCGTAATAGCCACTTTCCGCGAAAATTGTTTCCTTCGTCGTGGGGATGTATAAGTACGATACCTGAGAAAGATCAGCTAAACCGGGACGCGAAGTACAAACGAAACAAATGATTGTTGAATGGTACCGAAGTTTGACCAGATTATGGATTACTCTGTACGTACACTTGATAAGGACTTTCGTGCTGCCTGGGGCATTTTGTAGTAAAGCTAGCAAGGAACCTAAAACTAAATCCTCGTGGCCGTCGATCAGCTGTACAGAAGAAACTTGACATCGTCGAAATCGTGAGCAGCTGTTTGATTTTGGACACACCTTACCGAATGTTCCAACAAAATTCCCCGAAATTGTGTATAAATCAAGATAGCGATCGCTGGCTTGATATGCTCCATAATTATCAAGTTGTGCAAGCAACGCGGTCACGTTGCCATTACTCACATAAAAAAAGCCAACATTTCGTATTTTTTTCGTGCGAATATGTTGAAATTCATAGTGCTTTCCTTTCCTAGCGAACCGTATCCATACCAATATCTCATTGCGTTCGGCAATCAGTGTTTCATTCTGATAATGGAGAACAGTTAATCGCCCAAGAAAAGCGCGAAGAGGGATCGTGTATAAAATGTTGATGTCTCCAGTGCCAAGCCCTTTTTGTGAATAAAACAAAGTCTCAAAAATTATTTCATTTCAGCTAAAGCATTCAATTAAAGCTGAAATCATCAGCACTACATGTACAATTTTGCACTACATGTACATGTACAATGTACTTCGACATACATGTACTGCTCTGCATTGTTAAGGAACATGAAATAGAAACGGGTTTCTGAAGTTAAAGACATCGCTTCCTTCGAACCCACGGACCCTCGCATTAGGCATCAACCGCCAGCACTAAGGGGCAGCACGCCTTAACCACTAGGCCAAATCCCCATCTTAAAAAAGATGGTTCAATGACCTATGTTAAACGAGGTGTCCATAAGTACCCTGCGAGTAGTCCCTTAATTGTTAAGGGAGTAAGAAATGAGGGAGGAAAATAAGATGTGGGAAATTTTGCACTTTTGCGCGATTTTTTCAGTTTCTCAAATTGGGGTAAATTTTGTTCCCATTTTGAGAAATGTCGCCCGAAAAATCAGACAAAATGTCATGTCATTTTAAGAAAATTTCTCAAAATGGGGAAAAATTCTATCACAATTTGTATTTCCAGGGCACCATGACTTCCAGTTAAAACAACAGTATTAAGCTAAGAAGGTCAATTTTTGCGGGGCACAGATTTACAGATTTCTGTGCACTACCAGTCCTGTTTGCAGTGATTTGGGACATTTTTTTAAATTTCGTTCCTTAAAATTGTACACCAGTTATAACATTTGCTGTAACAGCCATGAGGTGAGAATCATCGTTTTAAAGAAGGCTACGATTGCATCGGCTTGCTTCTTGGACGTAGGCATCTCAGAATCACTTACCAATCCATTTCTTGCTTTCGAAAATAAACGAAAACGAAGTAAATTGGTGAAGTAATTCAATTTTTGAAGCTAGCAAGCTGTGGCGTCATTTTACTGAGCCACATTCAAGTTGATGTATAATATTTGTAACATACAGCAACGCGTTCCAACTGAATATTCGCAATACCTGAAAGCTTAAAGGAGCTGGACGTCCAAGTTGTAAACACTCACTCACTGGTTCTCTATCCACGCGACGCCTGCGGTGCTGCCACCTATTGTCGGTGATATGTACTGACGTGAATATCGTGAGTGAGTTGCATCGGACCGGGAACCAGTCTAACGATCACGGGGCGCTACTGGTGCTGCCACCTGCACGAAGGAATAAAACTAGTTTGCCGACCATGTTTGTAAACAAACCAGCTTGTTTACAACTTCGGCGTCTAACTCCTTTAAGGAGGTTATCCATGTGTGCGTAGTCCGTTTACGGAAGGGAGCAAATATGCTTCTCGGTCGATTGATTCGGTATTGACATTTTATGGAAGTGAGGTTTCGCAAATCTTACGAAACACGAAGTACGAAATACGAAAGTGGACTTCATTTCCATGACGTAATGTATTTCAGGAGATAGTTGGTACACTGTTAAAAATGCTGACAACACTTTGCTGGCAGCAGAGTAACACAGCACTTTTCTGTATTTTGACAGCACCTGTTTACTGTATTGACAGCAAAATTGTATGAATTCTACAACAAATGCTGTCTTTAAAACTGAGAAACTGTAATCTTGCTGTTAAATTCCAGCGAAAAAAACAGCAGTTTGCATTGAAATGAATTTTACAGCAACCTTGCAGTGAAAATTCTTCTGTAAATTTACAGATATTTTTAACACTGTACCACTATATATATCGTCTGCTGCAAGAGCGTCTTTTAGCGTATGACGTTAGACCGATGGAGTTTACTTTGAAATTTATCATTCGTTTCCACTTCGTAGATAAGAATTTTAAAAATTCAAGATGCACCATAACACTATCGGTCTTACATGATATGCTAAGACTCACTGGCAGCAGGGACATTTGTGGTACCAGAAATACATTAGGTCCTGCAAATGAAGTTGAATTTCGTATTTCGTACTTCGTGTTTCGTCAGATTTGCGAAACCTCACTAATATGCACCTCTCCGTAAACGGACGTCGCACATGCAATACACATATACATGGGTAATGTGTTATCCCGTCTTAGCCGCCTGCACACCCACGCGTTCCGACGAGTTCGATGCTGTCTACGAGAAAAATGAAATTGCTTGATCTTCCGTAAAATGATGCGCCAGTCACCCCGAACATACCCGAATCACTTTCAAGTATGGCCGAGCCGGATGCCATGATACCATACAAATCTTGACGAACAAATTGCACATTCACCTATGACAGCTGATTCAGGCCTTCAAAATGAACTTCTGATTTCTAAGAACAAGTGGTGGTGCTGACGTGGCTGACGTTCTTGTAATGCAGCAAAATGCGTACAGTGATGGAAGTGTGAGTAGGCCCTAGATGTGAGATGAATATCCAGGTTTCCTTGCTCAGACCTCCGGGTATCCGTAGTTGTGCTCAAACTCCAGATTATTAGTTACCGTTAGAAGGCTACCTCCTACATCACTGTGCGTGATGTCATAAGAAACGCGGTATCATAACGTTTGGACGGTGGCGAGACTGGGAGACTGGTCAAGACATACGCAGTGTAGCGATTCGAACACAAAATTATTTTATTTGTACGGGAAGTCGTTGATGCATAACTAATGGTGCTAGTCGCATTCGCAGTTCATCTGGTAAATGGAACGGGTGACGGGTGATTACGAAATAAGCTGTCACCCCTTCTATTTGCCTAAACAACTGCAAAAATAATCAACACGATTAGTTATGCATGAGTAAAATCGCGTACGAATAAAATAATTTTGTGTTTGAATCACCACACTGATACGGGACACTTGGAAAGTGAGTTTCACATTCAATCCACACCTTAATGCCAACATAAGTTTAGAAAGTACAGGGCATACCTTATGCAGAACATGTCTGTGGGTAAGTATCAGCATAAGTTATAGACCTACACGTTGCTGGTCTTAACCTCGTAATTGAGATAAAGAGGGACCATTTCATACTAACCTTTCCTACCATTAGCTTTCCACCAGGCGCGAACTTCATGTATTTTTTCTGTCGACATCGCTGCCGTGTGAAATGACAAAGGCAGGTCCTGGATTCGGGAAGGTATACGAATGCAAGCAAGTCGAGTGCGAAACAAAGACCGGCACAGTCCGTTACTGATGGCAACAACGAAACGTTTTCGTAAAGTGACGCATCAAAGATATTCGTCTTGATGTTTTTGAATGTCTCGGAGAAAATTCCATCTGGGTTTAGGTGGAAGGTACAGGGCAGTTTCGCCAGTCCCCTGGCCTGAGGGTGTCGACATGTCAACATAGTGTCGTATTGGATTCCCACAGTGTCAGATCATCGATTCCATGTCCACCTGCGAGCGGAGTGAGGTACAAATTGTAACCGTTTGGAACCACAATGCAAATACTCTAGCTTCGACCGATTGCGACGGCGCACGTCTCAATCTAGAGGTGTCGTTAAATCTGGTAGAGATATTTTGAAAATAGATGATGGTTATTATTTTTGAGAATATCAAACCCCGTTCAGACCGTTGTGGCAACAATTTGTTCTTCTCTGACGAAGTTGGGGCCCATTCTATTATCATTCTACATGAGGAACTAGTCGAAGCCAACTTCCTGAAACTTTGCAAGACTAACAGCAATGGCACCCTTGAGCAGCTGCTGCTCAATGGTCAGGGGCGTACGCTGGTCTGAGCCTGGGGAGGTTCATATTTTTGTGAAAGCGGAACTCCTGTAGCCTAGGCCTGAAATTTGACAGTATGCTGAAGAGCAAGTGCGCTCCGAAGGGGGTTTGGGGGGGACCTCCCCCAGAAAATTTTGGAATCTAGATGCTCTGAGACGTGATTTCAGTACTATTCATAGCCAAAATTTACATGTACATGATTACAAGGCTGATTTTTTTCTGCTAGCCCAGAGCGGAACTCTCCTACTGCTGCGGGGGGGGGGTGCACGTGCACCCAGTGCCCCCCCCCAGCGTACGCTCCTGAGGGTGGTCAATGCTGAGGGTGGTCATGTACTGTTACGCACATGTACTTTGCATTATAACCTATAGCAGTGATTACCTTATAGTGTCGTACCTACCAAATCATTTACGAGACATCCTGATCGAGTTACCTGGTGATAAAGAGGACTGGTATGTCCAAAAACCTGCACGCCATTATTTGATTTTACATTATCGACTGCGTTTTTACTGTTGGCTGAGTCTGA
>NMRB01001965.1:103101-116697 GCA_002633025.1 Notospermus geniculatus | reverse complement strand
GCGATGCCGCAGAACTTGACAATTTTTCCAACTTAGGGTGGGTGTGCACACTAGAAGCGATTCGCCAAGCGATTTGGAATCGCACGCGAATCGCTTTGGTTTGGGAGGCATTAGGGCATGAAACAACAAAGAACCATCGCATGCGTTGGGCGAATCGCGTGTAGTGTATACCCACCCTTATGACGCGCTGCACATGCCATCGCATTGTCAGACAAGTTTCGGACGGTGCGGGATATGCGATCAAAATAGTCGTACACATGTATTTGACATCGAACATTTATTCACTGATTTCAACAAGCGCAACACCTGTTGACTTGATCATGTAGGCATAGGGATGGAAAATTTGACATCGGGCGCCACATTATATGCGCATGTAGGCCTTGTTGTTGCATAAGAGATCGTCCCTGCACTGCTAGAGTCCAATTGTTTTCTGGCGACCACGTTTTCAATACGCCAATTGCGTTTAAAGCTACTCTCCATGGATTTTTGGTGTTGGCGGTGAAACCTTTTCTGGGCCATACCGTTAATTCAAAATTAGGTACCTCGCACCCTCCATCGCAACGAAAAACGCCAAGCGTGTGCACGTACAAAATGCGATGTCTCGAGCATTGCACAGACGCCAACAACGCATTCCTTCCCCAAAGCTGCTACTGCGGCAAATTATATTTATTATCTAGGCAACCTCTAAGCGTGCTGCAACTTTCGGTCGCATCGGACGTCAAGTATGGCCGCTAGACAGCCATCTTGAAAAATGTACTTTGCCCAAATCGCATGACCATTCAGGTTCCTCGAACATTTGCACCCAAGTGAGCACATGGTCCCTGGACCATTTCATTATTAGCGTGGAAAGTCGCGGAAATCGTGTCCTCCACAGGAAATTTTGGAAGTTTCACAGGCCTATCAGCCATCCTGAGACTGAATATCAGAGGTTTTTAGCGGTTGCTCCTTTCGTCACAGCACGGCGAGCATTAAGAACCCCCGATTTGCTCAGGATGCAATCAGCGGGTTGCGTTTATAGACGGAATATGGCTTCGTAGCGGCATACTTTGATACAAGAGAGAACAACTGATTCTCGAAATTATGAAACATCCGGGTGTGACAGGAATCAACGTCCTATGAATGCAAGTCCGCCAAACAATAGCCCGCTAGGTTATATTCGAATGGTCATGGTCTCTATAGTCATATACATTATTCTAATCCCTCGCTGAACAATAAGACCGGACTTTGATTCCAGGGGGACTTTGTTCCCTGTCACAAGCGTCCGCCGTTGCGAATGTCCGCCACGAATAGCCACTTTCATTAGGAACGGTAATTCGCGCGAAGTATTGCAGTGGTCGAGGTCGCCTGCCTTTTCTGTTGGCGTTGATGGCGAAAACAGGCGTTAAAGCTGAACTGCATGAGCAAAAACGCCGCAGCGCCGCGGCATGGTGGTCTACAAAATTGCCAACGCCCTTCAAAATACCTCCAAAACATGATAGACACCGGTCTTTTTGATAGGCCACTGTATTCAAACTGTGACCAGGACACCTCTCAATTAAGGACACCATTTGCCAGTCTCAAATGAGTCCTTAATAATGGAGACGTTCCCCTGCAGTTGCTTTCGGAACCCGAGTTTGTTCTTTTACTCATTAGTATGGCACAATGCAAAGCCTTTTGAACAGTCAATACATCGAATGTACGGGGCTGTTGACCTCTGGGGATGTTATTTTCTTGGCCTTTGGCCGCATACACGTACATGTACATATGTAACTGCTATGTTTTTCATCTCCAGGAATAGAAACCGTCCTCATTAGCGTCCCTGAGAACGAGGCTTTGGAATTATTTGCTTCAGGATTTCAATTAGCTTTCGGAAGCATCCTTCCTTTCTTGGCAATCGTCGTCAGTAACATTATCATAATTTTCTCGGTTCGAGACGCGGCCAAACAGAGATCTTACCTATCAGGGAGGAAGCAACAGCATGGAAAGGACCCGGAAAAGGAAACACGTTTCCTGACCAGGATGTTGATATTCGTTTCCTGTGCATACGTCATGACGTCATTGCCGCTCCGAATGTTCTACCTCATAATGGACATTCCAGCAATTTCTGCACTGTACAATATGAAAATTACCTACTGGTATTTGAAATATAATATCATAAAGGCGGTTTTCTGGAGTTGGTGGTGTTATAATTTTGCTATCAATTTCTATTTGTATTGTGTAGGGGGTGGACAAAGGTACAGAAATGATACGAGACACGTTTTTAATGACATGATGAAAATTTGTTCCCGCAAAAAGGGACAGTAAATTTCATCTTTCCGTTTGCACATCCCACGTTTACGTCCATGGACACCTAGCCAAAGTCGGTAATCTTTTCCCAGAGGGTAATAACATACCGGAACGCTGAATGTACTATGAATGTACAGGCATTGCCTGATGTTTATCTACACCTGATATCTTGAATATTTCAAACATTAGCACACCATTTTTGACACGGTTTGTTGCATATCAAAGGAAAATTTGTTGGTCATATGTCTGCACCAAAATTTTGGCAATTTCGAAATATCAAAATTATGTAATAGCTCATTAGAAAAAAATCAAAATTTGAATTTTTTTAATTTTATTTTCATTTTTATAGTAGTTCTGATAGAATGGAACTTGGAATCCTGAGGATTTTGGTCGTAGTTTCATCAAAATCTGTTGAGTGGTTGCTGAGATTATCAAATTTTTGATAATTTGAGATTTTCACGATTCTTTACAAAATTCTGATGTCAGTAGAAAAAGCTGACCTCATTTGATAAAATTATGAATTTTTGGATGATTCGCATAAACCGGTTAGAATTTATGCATATTTATCCAAGTACCAACATTTTGATATCTCAATATTTCTGTCCAGTTGTAACGTTAAAAAGTTTCAAATTAGGGCAAACCTATAATCGGAGGTTAACTTTATCTAATGGTATCAAAATTTCTTGAAAAACGTGAAAATTTCAAATTACATGTATCACTATTTTGATAATTTCAAATATCTCAGCAACCACTCAACAGATTATTCTGACGAAACAAATTTCAAAATCCTTGGAAAGGTCCACTCCATCAGACCTACTCTAAAAATGAAAAAAAATCACGGAATAAAAATTTAGATTTTCAAGTTTATTTCTGATCAGCTATGACAAAGTTTTGCTATTTTTCAATTCACAAATTTTGATGCAGATATGTGACCAAAAGATTTTTCTTTTATATGCAACAAACCGTGTCAAAATTGCTGCGGTAGTATTTGAAATATTCACGATATGAAGTGTAGATAAACATCAGTAAATGCCTGTGCACCACTGATATGTTTTAGAACCTGCGATAACAAAAAATCCCCCTGAAAAGTTCCCAAATAAACACCTCCTAAGTAATGCTACATGTGTGATGGACTGAGCCCAGACCAAAATTTTTGGGGATATTTCGCACAATGTTTAAAAAAAGACTTTTATTTAATGCGCCTTCTTGGCCAAACCTCAGCTGCAGCCATGTTAGGGCCTGTCCCACAGTGTAAAACCTATGACTCACACCGGGATCCAAGGTTGGATCACCAATAAAAGTCTTTTCCTACTTTACTGAATTATTTTTATGCAAAAATTAAGCCAAGGCTAAGTTCATATACAGCCATAGAAAAAACTATGAAACACCTCTGTTATTTCCTCTCATTTCCCATTAAATAGATCCCACAAAACGTTAATATTCATCCTTTGTGACACATTGTATTCAAGTATACCAGTATTGTAAAACAGGACTTCAGTCGTAATTATAAGCATTAAGTCCTCATGATGCTATAAATGCTGCTGCTGGAAGGATTTATGTTTGATTAGAAGCGATGTGAAATGGACAGCACAGTAAATGTACTTGGTCCTTCCTTAGTCAGAACATGAAGAGACATTTCAAAGCCCGTGAAGTTTTTATGTTGCTGCTTGTTTTGAAACATGATATACCTCGATGGTGTACACTCTGTGCATTGAGTCCTTATTATTTCTCTCTGAGTAAACATGGTGGACTATGGCAAGGTATATATATAATCGCGGACAGTTCTAACGCATACATAGTCAGGGCATTTTGTAGCTTCGCTAGGGGTACACCCACTGTGAAAAACGGCACCCCTAAAGCCCGATTACTCGCAGCAAATCGACACAACTTGTAATATATACGAAGGGTTGCATAAAGCATGATACAGAATACATGCTTTGATCGGAAATGGAGAGCACGCGTCAATCAAAGAAGCTTCCATTGCAACGTCGTGCTAATAAATGCTATTGCCTCAAATTTCAAGCAATACTGCCAACAGCTAATTTTAAATAAACACCGACGGAACGATCGGTTTTGATAATGGCTANGCATGCAGGCACCCTTACATGTAGCAATGCGATTCGAATTTTTCGCAAAAAAATTCAACATACACTGTAGTTGAAAAAGGGTTCGTCACTCTTTGCACTGTGTGGTATATCCATTGCGTAATCGCTGTGCGATGCTGCAGAAGTTGACGATTTTCCAATTTTTGACGTGCTGCACATGCCAACGCATTGATTTTACACTTCCGCAGACACATTTCCGCCGTTGCGGGATGTACACGTACGTACGATCAAAATACTGGTACACTAATTACATGTATTTGACATCGAAGATTTAATCAAATGATTTCAACAACGGCAATGACATTCCTCATAGCTATTGATTTGATCATGTAGGCACAGGGCTGGAAAATTTGACATTGACCGCCACCATTATATGCAAATGTAGGCCTTGTTGTTGCATAAAAAATTGTCCCTGCTAGAGTCGAATTGTTTTCTGGAGACCACGATTTCTATATGCCACATGCATTTATTAAGCTACTCTCCATGGATTTTTGGTGCTGGCAGGGAAACTTTTTCTGGGCCAGGCCCTTAATTCATACCTCGCACCCTCCATCGCAACAAAAAACGCAAAGCATGTGCACGTACAAAATGCGATGTCGCGAGTGTTGCGCAGGCGCCAACAACGCATTCCTACCCCAAAGCTGCTACTGCGCCAAGAATATCTGGACCTTGAAATCATCTAGGTAATCTCTTTGCGTGCTGCAACTTTCGGCCGCATCGGACGTCAAGTATGGCCGCCTGATAGCCATCTTGAAAAAATGTACTTTGCCCATATCGCATGACGATTCAGGTTCCTCGAACATTTACACCCAAGAGAGCACATGGTCCCTGGACTATTTCATTATTAGCGTGGAAAGTCGCGGAGGTCGCATCCTCCACAGGAAATGTTGGAAGTTTCACCGGCCTATCAGCCATCCTGAGACTGAATATCAGAGGTTTTTAGCGGTTGCTCCTTTCGTCACAGCACAGCGAGCATTAAGAACCCCTGATTTGCTCAGGATGCAATCAGCGGCTTGCGTGTATAGAGGGAATATGGCTTCGTAGCGGCATACTTTGATACAAGAGAGAACAACTGATTATGAAACATCCCAGCATCCTTATGATACAAGTCGCCGGAATCTCAAAAACATAAGAAAGGAAAACATATATTACCCATGCATGAATCTGTTGCCATGTAGGGCCTACCTGTACCACAATGGAACCTCTCTACTACAGTGGAACCTCTCTTTGCGGATACCTTTGCCAAGAGGACACCTCTGTATTAAGCAAGGGCAGTGAGCATGAATCCCAGTCAGGTCATTTCTATTCATTTTGACCTTTTGTAACCATGACACCTCTCTAAAGACACCATTTGTCAGTCTCAAATGTCCTTAAAGCGGGGAATTCGCCTGTTATTTTCAAGCTGATTTTGCTTTGCGACTTGCATAATCGCAGGTAGCAGGTTGCAAAGCAAGTCGCAAAGCAGAAAATCAGCAATGCATTCCTAGCTTAATAATGGAGAGGTTCCCCTGCAGTTCCTTTCGGAACCCGAGTTTGTTCTTTTAAGCTTGTTCTTTTAAGCCTGGTTCATACTTCGACGTACGATCATCGCCGGCGACTCAGGCGCGACCTTGCGTTCGACACCGATGCCGTCGCGCGATTTGGTCGGCGTATGATCGCGAGACTTTAATTACTTGAGTCATTTCATAACGCGTCGCCGTCGCTGAAGTAAGCTGGAAAATGAATCAACTCCGCAAAGTCGGCGTCCTGATTATGATCGCACGGCAGGCGCCGATGGCCGTGCGTCAAAATATGATCTAGGCTTTACTCATTGGTATGGCACAATGCAATGTCTTCTGAACAATCAATACGTCGAAATTACGGAGCAATTGGCCTCTGGGGATGTTATTTCCTTGGCCTTTGGCCGCATGCATGAACATATGTAACTGATGTTTTTTATCTCCAGGAATAGAAACCGTCCTCATTAGCGTCCCTGGGAACGAAGCTTTGGAATTATTTGCTTCAGGATTTCAATTAGTTTTCGGAAGCATCCTTCCTTTTTTGGCAATTTTCATCTGCAACATTATCATAATTGTCTCGGTTCGAGACGCGGCCAAAAAGAGATTTCGCCTATCAGGGAGGAAGCAACAGCATGGAAAGGACCGGGAAAAGGAAACACGTTTCCTGACCAGGATGTTGATATTCGTTTCCTGTGCATACATCATTACGTCATTGCCGGTACGAATGCATTACGTCATGATTGACATCCCCGGAATTTCTGCACTCTACGATTTGAAAATCACATACTGGAATTTGAGATATAATATTATAAATGTAGTTTTATGGAATTGGTGGTGTCATAATTTTGCTATTAATTTTTTCTTGTATTGTGTAGGGGGTGGACAGAGGTACAGAAATGATACGAAGCAAGTTCTGAATGATATGATGAATTTTTATTCCTGCACAAAGCGACATTTACGTTTGCATTTCCCACGTTTACGTGTAGTTCGAAAACATAAAACCACACCCGGGAATCAAATCCTCGTTCGAAGTAATATTTTGTCCGGGTTTTAGAAGGAACCACCGCTTGTCTTTTGAGAAATTGTGATAGAAATTAAAAATGGACAATCCCACCTGACACATTCAAGATTGAACAGGACAAGAAGGAGTGCGACAGGCACTGCGCGTTAAAGGGCATATTTGAGTCTCTGGATTGACCCTTGATTGGCAAAGCCACTTCACATACTGTGGTTTTCTCGTTCAAACCTGAAAATCGGCGTAAAACCCCGCTAAGGTGAAGGCATACCTAACAGATTCACAAGACTAGCGGCGGTCTTAGCACTAAATCTGATGCCTGTAGAGTTGCTTCGTTTCCCAAAGACACTTCATTACAAAATGAGTTCTGTATGCCGTCATCCGACATATTGTAATTACATGTATTTGCAACAATGCGGCGATTATGACAATATGCGGGAACCATCTAAACGGCAACGACAATTTCGAGTGGTTGATTCTTTCCCACTGTGGAGGCGAACCACGATGTAATTTTTTTGATGACTATTGTCTTGATTGACTGTGTAGGCCTACCCCACAACATTAGAATGCAACTTTGAGCAATCGTCATTGCACATGCGGGATTTAGCGGAAACAAATACACTTTTCCTCCAATTTCAACATTCGTGATGCGGGATCTCATTTCGCCCCTATTGAGTTGCATCATAAAACTACCTCTCCAGTTTGACCTCTTGCCCATGACGCGTGATCAACACATTTCTCGTTTCACTGTTGAAGGAGGAGCACGCATATGAGGTAGGTCTTCTCTGAACTAATTTCACTCTCGAACGTTTCTGCAGAGAAAAGTCCAGCCCGCCCTTTTGCTTGGTTAGTCCATGGTCATGTGCACGGATAGCAAAGTTACTACCAGTCCATGCCGGTGTAACGTCGATCAGTGTTCCCCGTATTTCCGTGTTTTTCTTATTGTTTCCCTCCTTACGGATTAAGCGGCAACTAACCCAACAATAACCATTCTAGGCCGCGTCTATTGTTGGGGAACACTGAGCTACAGAAACACTCACAGATGTTACACCTGTGTAACGTTTTTCAGTGTGGCCATTTTTCTGTGTGATTCCCATTGTTCGGAACACCTTGGGAAACGGACTCGCTGTTTCTCCGTGTGTTGCCCATTGTTAATTTACCGCTTATCCCGTCAATCTATTGTAATGCCACATTGGCACACGGGCCTCACTGAAAACATTACACCTGTCTCTCCCCTAAATGGGGAGGGGTACTTCTGATAGACACCTTGCAAAAATTCAGGAGGAAGGGGAAACAACAGCCTCGTCCCAGGTGAAAATGCAAACGATGTACAATTGGTTACTGTACATTTACATCGTCACTATTTTGGCCTGTGGCGAGACTATTGTTTTCCTCCACTGAAGACCTTTGGAAGGTGTCTATTGTTCCAAAATGGCTGCAGAAAATTAAATGTCCTCTTTTGTTGATATTTAAATTCCCCACAAGATGATACCTTCCTGAGAAATAACGAACATTCGCACACCCGCGTGCAGGAGCCATGCACTTTGCGGACCATTTTCTTGGTATACTTGTACACTCTTGTAGCAAAAGTAAAAGGACAGCAAGTTTTCCTAAATATCGCAAAAACCATTGGAGCTACAGCAATGGTATTTTTACCCAATTTGTAGCAACATGTTGGGTATAGAACCATGGTGTTTTGCCAAAAATCAATTTTAATTAATTAAGAGAAAAATGACATTTTGTAAAATGACTTTTTTCGCAATTTTTGAAAAATTGTCCGATTTCAAATTTTCTTTCTTCATTGCATTCAACTTGCCTGACTGACCAACAACTGCAACTTTTCCCTTTTAAAATATCAAGAGAAAATGCCTCTTTTCGCATTTTGCAGCAAAATAAATCGCATACAGTCAAGCAGGCAACACCTCTGGCACAGCCCCTCTTACCAGGGAATTTTGGCGTCATAACAGACAGTGATCAACAAAACCTGTGGTCTCCCAAGACACTGGTTACTTTTACAATAAAAACCAATTCATGATATTGATGAGGTTTTGCACTGAAAAGACTTGGGTTGAAGTCAGTGTCACTTCTCATTTGGTGCATAACATGAGAACTGAACTGGAACTGCCCCAGGCCTAGACTTCAGACTATAAAATCCGTAAAGAGGGGCTGTCCCAGAGGTGTTTCTACATTACTGTGTGAGTGGGATTTATTTTGGCAAAAACATGCCAAAAGAGGCATTTTGTCTTGAGATTTTAAAAGGGAAAAGTTGCCGATGTTGGCCAGTCAGGCCAGTTGAATATAATGAAGAAAGAAAATTTGAAATCGGACGACTTTTCAAAAATTGTCAAAAAAGTGATTTTATAAAATGTCATTTTTCTCTTAATTAATTCAAATTGATTTCTGGCAAAACACCATGGTTCTATGCCCAACATGTTGCTACAGATTGGGTGCAATTACCATTGCTGTAGCTCCAATGGTTTTTGAGATATTTAGGAAAACTTGCTGTCCTTTTACTTTCCGACAAGAGTGTACATGTACCTGTTCACTCGTCGTATCTTTTCAGCAAGATGGACAATCGTTTTTTTCTTCTCGCGGCGTTGCTGGCTGTGAGCGCGTCTGCCAAGGTTACCACCTGGAAAGATAAGGAGAGCGGCTGCACATACAATGATTATGGTTGGAAGAAATTCATCGATTGTCATGGCCTATATCTTGAGAAGGTAAGAATAAATCAAACATTAGGGAGGTGAGTCACGCATCCTTATACGTATACGGATGGAATTCTGTACAACGAGGACAGACTTTGTGCACATAAATCCGTATACGGATCCGTATAAGGATCCGTGATAAGTCTCAACCTCCCTAATGTTCACCCCTGAAAACGCATTGATGAAGAATCCTACTAAATCCAGTGTTTTTTTCTCCTCTGTCGCACAGGCAACAGGAGCAAATCTACAGGGTGGTTCAGGAAAAGTTTCCCTGCTTGAGACAATTTCTTTTCTGGGGACCAGGTTGTACGATATTCTTTTCTGTGTGTCAGTTGTTGTTTAACTCTGGACCCCAGTGGTGGCAGGGACACTTTTCCAGATCTTTCAATAGTGCAACCTCTTATCATTTAAAGCCATACAATCACCAGAGCTACCGTAACCGCCGATTCACAAAAATGCGAAAAAGTTTCTTAGCAAAAGTTAGATGACGGAAAACAAGTGTTGTGGTCAGAGTCGATCATCAATCAGATTATTTCACATGGAAGCATGCCACTTTCACGTGACCTTTTCAACGTGTGTTCGAACCAAAATGTGAATCGACGGCTGCGGTAGCTCTCGTGATTGTATGGCTTTAATTGGAGATATCAGCGACCATCATCTTAAGCAAACGAAAGGGGCTACACTACGCCAACAATAATTATTGCCAAAAGGTTTTGCAACATAAATGCTCAAGAAATGAATGAACTTCTAAAGAATTTGGAAGTGTTTTCAGTTACATTTGTAGACCTAGAGGATAACAGGTTCCTTTAGTTTTCTCCCAACCCTTCGAATTTTCTGACATGAGGAAAGTTGCAATATCTTCCTTGCGGTGGTTTTCAGAAAACATTTGTATCCTTGAAAACTTCTCGGTAACAAATTTTGTTGAGCCCTATTACATGAAAATTAAATGCGTTCTGTTCCTCGACCGATGACCAACAATCAAATTACTCCATCGAATTGGGCATTTTAAAAAACAAACCCGTATTACAACCTGACGTCAATAGAGTGCAATAGAAAATATTACGTGTATTATTATGTGGCGACAATTTGCGCTCCGTTTCTGATGAAAACAGCAAAGTTGCATAAGCTTTCTGCTGGTAAATTAATATGCCGGGATACGTCGTGGCACCCTCTTGTCGNTAGACTCGGGACCCAGTCGTTGTGTCGCTCCGGCCGCCGCACTACACTCCACAAACGACTGGGAAAGCAAGCTGCAAAATCAGCGGCTGGCGTACCGACAACAACAACGGATGTGAATGAGTTCAGCCAATCAGAAACTGCGTCTTCAACGGCCGTCGTCTGCTCGTTGCAAGATTCAAATCAGCTGATTATATCGGGAACTTTCTTCGAGGCCAAGAACGGTATCCTGGTATCTAGCCGGCTAAGTTCGATGCTGTGTGCGATAAGCAGTACTTACGGATAAAAAAAATATCCTGCTAGTGACTTAAAAAGATTCTAGACGGGCGAGAGGCTCTGGTAAATTTCATCAATAACAACCAATCAAAAGTGTGCCAGATTTCCCCTAGTAGATTGCTTTCGGGCAATTTCATTGGTCGAGATGGCCGTTGTTGTTGTTGTCGGTACGCCAGTCGCTGATTTTGCAGCTTGCTTTCCCAGTCGTTTGTGGAGTGTAGTGCGGCGGCCGGAGCGACACAACGACTGGGTCCCGAGTCTACAACATTCCACAACATGTCGACGTTTTCTGTTGTTTTTCGAGAACGGTGCGACACTTTGCTAGATCAAAATTGTCGAACGGACTATTGTAGCGACTCATTTCGACATTTTGCATGCAATGTATGGAGGCCTTAATGTTGATGTCACCTAAAAAAATTCAAAAATCTACATTGTAAATGAGCGAGACCATAAAGGAATAAATACCATAAAGGTTTACCTAAGTTTAACAAAGGCATATTCCTCAATAACTCCAACTGAATTCCCTTCTGACTGTTCAATGGATTCGGCTGAGCAGATTTCCTTTCCATGCTGAAATATCGTATTCAAAAAGGCATCTTTTGAGATTTTCAGAACTTTCACATCTGGTGACCGACTCGTTTCAGACTGAACCACAATGTTAAAAATTGCCCTTCATTTTTTCAGATGCCAAAAATCCGCCTGCCTGCCAAGTACAAAGATGTAGTCTTGGATGAGATTGATATGTCCTACAACAACATTGAATACCTAGGCCCCAACGCCTTCGTTGACTACCCTAAAGCGAAGACCCTCAATCTGGAGCATAATTTCATCCACAAAATTGATGACAAAGCATTTGAAGGATTCGCAGACGTTACAACAAAGTTAGGACTTGATCACAACCGATTCAACAGTTTCCCGTTCGGGATTTTTCACCTGAAGGACCTGAAGAGCCTCGGTCTAAACTTCAACAACATCTCCTACAATGCCACGGATGACCTTCGCCTTACACGCGAACCTGTCCTACAACTGGAAGAACTTCGACTTCAGCGTAACCCTTTGAATAAGTTCTGGAACAACTGGAAATTTGGGAACGAGCTGATTCGTTTGGACATGTCAGGAACAAAATTCGTCGGGTTTCCGATGATGATCGAGTACTTCACTAAACTTGAATTCCTAGATCTGTCTTTCCAGGATATCTTGTGGTCTGGAATGGTAACTAGGGCGATCAACAAACTCAAGAACCTAAAGACTCTACACTTGAGGGGAATCGGACTTGAAAAAATCCCGCCATTCCAGATGGAGAGTTTGGAACACTTTGATATTGAATATAACAAAATTGAGACCATTGATAGGGATGCCTTCAAAGGTTTGACAAAGCTAAGAGAACTGAGCCTTGATGGAAACCCGTTGAAGTCTGTCGACAGGAAGGCCTTCACACCTTTCAGGAAAAGCCTTGAGGACCTATCCATGGTAAAATGTCGGTATCCAAAGGCACCGTCACTACTGGCCCCACTCCAGAAGCTCCGTACTTTGCGCTTGGCCAACAACAGCATTAGCGAACTGAAGCAGTACAACTTGGGGAATCTGAAGAACCTCCGTCGTTTGAATCTTGACGAGAATGCCTTCACCGCGATACCTCAAGGCATCCACCTCTTAGAGAAGTTGAATGTTTTGAGTATGGTCGAAAACAAAATCACTCGAATCAGACGCGGTGCTTTCGATGACATGAAAAATCTAAAGGAGGTGCACATAGCCGAAAATAAACTTACGGGTTTAAAGGGGCACGCGTTCTTCAACCTCGAACGGGAACTTGCCGTAAATGCCGTTCACAATGAGATAAATAAAGTTGATGTTTGCCTGTTGAAGTCAAGTATTGAATACGTCGTTCTCTACGAAAACCCCATCAAGTGCGACTGCGGTGCGTACTGGGTGATGAAAGCAGGCATGATCTTTGAACCGTATCTCAGGTGTGCTGGGGGCAACGCCATGAAGGGACTTAAATTCAACGAGATGGTCAAATATGTTGAAGAAAAGGGTCTTTGCACCGAGGAAGAAAAAGAGGAACAGCTGTCGTATTGCATTTAGAAAATGGATGGATTTCTGCACAGTCGGCACATATACTCAATGGACGTGTTAGGCGTATGTCCACTGGAAAAACCGACCATTTCAGAAACCTGACAGGCATATTAAGCTGCAAAGCTGTTCATCTCATGAGATGCCCATTATTACTGACACCGTACAGGCCTACTGTTGACTCGAACGGAATTGCCACTAGACAGCAATAATGATGTATTTGGTAATAGCAAGAATATAAAGTACCAAGAATGTATATAACTAATCATAAAGCCAAAGGGCATGAAGGGTGGGCATTAAATTACTTTTTCTGATAATCGAGGGCGTACGGTAATTATAGGCCTTCTAATAAAAAAAAACAATGTTTAGATTTAATAGTTGTTGACTGAATTGTGTTATTTAGAATATCATCAATATTCTTATGTAAAGTTAACAGACAAATTCCCAGCTTTCAAAATTTGTTTGATTTTGGGGAAACCATG
>NMRB01001965.1:73936-99249 GCA_002633025.1 Notospermus geniculatus | reverse complement strand
ATAGCTGGCGTGATTACAGCTCCAATTGGTTTTGCATTAGGAGGTGTAACAATTGGTGCTGCATTAATTTCTTCAGGGTTAACATGGAAGAAGAAAAATATTCAGCAAAAAATTGAGAAGCATGAAAAAATAGGAATGTTAGCAGTCTCAAAATTAAACACTGTTAATAATTTAATTAGTAAGGCTTTAACAGATTCGCATATTACACAAGAAGAATTCTCACTAATTACTAGTGAAAAGGAGAAATATATTGTCTTGAAGAATGGCATAAGAAAAAAGCAAAGAGAAACTGCTGCAAACCAAAATGTTGATGTAGAAGCACTTAAAAAGACGTTTTTAGAGCAAGGAAAAAAGCTAGCTCAGACAGAAATGATAGAAAAGTTGAAAACTCAGTAAGTCGTGAAACAACGACGTCGTCACTTCGTGAGCCTACGGTAAATTATCATTATTATTACTATTGGCCTCCACCAGTTACACCGTCAGGATTGACTCCGTCAGCTCCTCCAAATTATTATGAATTAAATGGGGGTCAACTATTTTATTGATGAGCCAGAATGTGAAGAAGCTACATTTGATATTTATTTGGAGAATTATCATTTTATTAAGTCTATTACTATAAAAAGCATCTCATTTTATAATTCTTGGTGGTCTGGAGATTTTCTTCCAGCAGGTGTAAAGGTTTTCCATATCTTAACAACTAAAGGTCATCGTTATAAAATAGAAGAGGCGCCTAATGAAATGTGTGAAAGGTTAATTGAAAAACTTCAATTGGATAAAATAAGAATAGATGATTGCCTGGCACACCTGGAGAGACAAAATCTCATATATCATGATGAACTTGAGGTTAACCAAAAAGAGTATATTTTCCCACTGAACAAACATTTTAGTTTAGCGGAGTTCTGTAGTGAGTGGCAGAAGATAATAGAAGAAAGTGAGATACACCATGTAAAGATTGATTGTGATAACAGCAATTATATTACCATTGAGTTAACGGAGGATAAGGAATTTAACTTTGATATGATGGTTCAAAGTAGAGAACCTGACGAAATTTCGTTTATAGATCCTGCTATAGATTGGAGGGAAGAGCTAAGCATACCCGTTCAGGTTGGGGAATTTAAATTTAAACAAATTTACTACGACAAATTTACAAAGTATGTAGTAGATATAATCAATAAATGGTTTGGTTTTAAACAGGAAACTTTTTCCAAAAAAGGTAAGTATTACTCAACCAAACCATTACCATTTTATGTTACAAATCTCTTTCTAAACTGTAATTTAATCAACCAAGAAAATACTTTGTATAACAATAAACACTCAGACATTTTATGTTCAATACCAGTTAATGACGGTGAGCAGATTAAACTTCAAAGATTTCAACCTAATCATTGTGAAAGAAAAGTTGACAAAATGACGAATCACTTAACCTTCCAGATAACGGGCGCCGGTGGAAAAGTGGTTAATTTCAGAGGAACAAGAGTTATGATACATTTTACTCTTCAAACCAATCAACTCGATCCTGTAGGACGACTAGATGACACAACACTGCCAAAAAATGTAACTTATAGGCTTCGGACATAAAAACTAATTGCACCATGCAACTCAGCACAAAATTCTGAACAAAAAAGGTTTTCACCAAAAATTATTGATTTTTGTCATGCTATTACCAAAATCAATAATTTGTCATACTATTACCAAAATCAATAATCCGTCATGCCATGACAAATTCTGTATTGATTTTAATCTTACCATGATAAAATTTTTTTGTTGTGTATTGATTTTATGAAAATTGTTACCTGCAGTAGTAAATGGTTAAGTTTTCCCCGATTTACCTAAAAAAGTACCATTTTTAATACTTTTTTGGCACTTTTTTACGATTTTTGCAACTTGGAAAAATCGCATTTTTCAAGGAAAAATGCTAAAATTTTGGTGTTTTGGGTGTTGGAGTGAAGAATGCTCTTCCGTCTACATCCCTTCGTTTTACTAATACTTTAAGCAAACTTAAAAGTTGCCTTTAAGACCTGGAACTCACCTTTACGCTACTTTAAAGGTGGCTTTATGCAACATTAAATCTTGCTTAAAGGTGCTTAAAAATTTGTGCCATTAAGTGCCTTTATGCATTGCTTAAAGGTGACTTAAAGACGCTTACAGATGCAGCTTAAAGGTGATTAAAGGTCAGCTTTAATGTACCTTTAAGTTCACTTTACACCTGCTTAAAAATAACTTTTCGTCCTGTGTTGTATTAGGTCACCTTTTCATGACGCAACGTCAACATTTTACAAGTGACGTCGCGACAGGTCGATCGATCGATCGCAGAGCCACCGCGTAGCAGCGAACTTAACATCAGAAGAAAGAGGTTTTCTCAGATGGCTATGCACGAACGTGTAGCTGGAAACGAGGTTCGTTCAAAATTTTGTTAAAATGAGTTAATTGCATATTCGAATTCAGCTGGTCACAATGAACATTTCGTGAAGTTCACATCGATTTCGAAGCGACAGATTTTGCAGAATCCACCTTCGAAGTTTGACTGTGTAATGCATTCTCCATTAAACTAAAATCCTTATTTTGCTTTTTTCTCGAAATGGCCTCCGATAGTGAACATGGGACCTTGCATAAGATGCGCTCCCTCTGCACGTGCCATCTGCACCTGGTTCCCGTGTAAAAAACCATGACAGGCAAGACACTTTTTGTACATCTCAACTGGGTATAACTTTGGGTACCGGTACTAGGTTTGAGGTTATGTTATGTTTTTTATGATTATGCTATATCCAGTAAGCCTCCAGATAATACACCCAGGACAGCTGGGCCATTTCCAAAACACAGTAAAAATTAATAATAATGTTTCCATAGGGATCTTGCTGCACTTTCCCAGGAACGGATGGAAGAATACCTCCAATTTCCAGGACAAGGCTTCTCGAAAAGTCTGGATGGTTTGCCGGCTTTCACACTTGAGGACATCTATAAATATTCCGACAGTTCAGGCAAGGCACAGAAAAGAGGTCTTACAAAGGGATACAGATATTTTGTGGAGTCTTACATATTTGACTTGACAGTGAAAAATATGACTGAAAGATTCTTTGTTAAAGCAAGAGCTTACAGGTCCATGAAAAAAAGTCAGACTCCACACAAAATCCAGATTTCCTTTTCCAAGTCTTCACCAGGTTTAGTGACTTTTGCTTACTGTTCCTGCACGGCAGGTGCATCTGGATTTTGCAATCATGTTTTTGGTGCCCTTTACCAAATAATGAACTACTCTACTTTGAAACTGATCAGTGTTCCTGATGATGTGTCCTGTACAGGTTTGCCACAAAGATTCCACATACCAAGACCAAAGAAAATTACTCTGGTCCCAGTCAGTGAGGTCATTGTCAGAAAACCTGAACAGGGAAAAGAAGGAAAGCGTGGACTGTCTTCATGCTTCTATAATCCACTTAAAGGACCACAGTATTGCTTCCCAATCCTGCGTTACACCTACCCGCGTTAAGGGGGAGACCTCTATTAACGACTTGGTAAACTACCGCATGCAACTAGTCTCGCGCAGCCAGCCGTTTCGTTCCGCAGTACTGCTACACAAACTTGTTCGATCCCCAGCGGCTGGGTGACCGAGACTGTAATCATACATTCTCCAACACTGGGGCGAAAGGCTTAACTACAGTATTGGAGAATGGTGCCGGTGGCGCCGGCTGTCGACAGAAAGATGCAATACAGTGGTCCTTTAAGGACACAGAACAAGTATTCAATTTTGAGCATATGGTGAAAATGACCAAGCACATTGATTCAAACAGTAATATGTCCAAGATGTTACCCACTACAGAGCCAAGCAACATGACTACAACTGAAATAGGAGAAGTACCATTTGGATGCCCACTAAGTTACCAGCTTGGAAAAAAGAGTGAACCATCTGCTACATGTACAAACACCAGTCAGTCACAAACCACTGTGTTATACTATGAAGCCCCCTTAAATGAGTGTGCAGGGGTTCATTGCAACTGTCACCCAGGATTTTCTGTGAAACAGATTGCTGGAACAAAGCTAGTCTTATCAGCAAACCAATGTTTTACTACTAGTGACTCTGTTTCTTCACTTGATGCAAATCTTTTGAATATTTACCAAAGTCATGTTGAGGCCAACAAGGAGGCAATTGATGACATCTGTACTGCCACAGTTGACCAACACAAGTCTGATAAATGGCATGAACAGCACAGGATTCGGCTGACTGCATCCAAAGCAAAACGTATTGTTGACATGTACCCAGGTGGCAAAACCCCATTTTTGGTGAAAATGGGGGACCGACTGATGTAAAAGGCAACCCCCTCGTAATGTGTTCAGGGGACCCCCCTGAGTCACACTAGGGTGGGTGGCCTTTGAGATTTTTTGCAAGACGCCGAAAAATTGACTTTGAAGTTGAGGACACTGACTTTATCATTGGACCCAAGAACTGACCAGGACTGAGCGTTGTACAGGAGAATGGGATGCGATTAGCTAACTTTTGAACGGTGGGATTTACACCCCATAAATGTATTACCAACAGATAGAAACATGGTGGCTCTTAATCAAATAAGCATGTTCTTAATTGTTTTTAGTGTTAATGTAATAAAGAAATGATTTTTTTTATGCAAATTAACAGAAAATGGGTCAAAATACATAAAAACGCTGTTTCCGATTACGTAACTAGTTAGAAACTATAAAAAACATGCTTATTTGATTAAGAGCCACCATGTTTCTATCTATTGGTAATACATTTATGGGGTGTAAATCCTACCGTTCAAAAGTTAGCTGTACATCGCATCCCATTCTCCTGTACAACGCTCAGTCCTGGGCAGTTCTTGGGTCCAATGATAAAGTCAGTGTCCTCAACTTCAAAGTCAATTTTTCGGCGTCTTGCAAAAAATCTCAAAGGCCACCCACCCTAGAGTGACTCAGGGGGGTCCCCTGAACACATTACCAGGGGGTTGCCTTTTACAGCAGCTGGTCCCCCATTTTTGCCCTTTGCCCCCTGGGTAATGCGAGCAGAAACTAATCCAGAAAATTTCATAAAATCAAAACTTGACAAAACAGGAATAACCAACACTGTTAGATCATTAGAATATGGAAAGTGTTGCACTTGGAAAATACAATGAATGGGTGGATGGATACAGAGTCATTCCTGCTGGACTTGTTATTGATGAGGATGATAACTGGTTTGGAGCTAGCCCAGATGGCATATTGGTTTGCCAGCATCAGGATTGTAATGATTGTGACAAAGGCATTCTGGAAATCAAATGTCCCCATGTTTGTGAAAAATATGGAAAAGACATTTCAGAACTTGTTGGTGATAAAATCAAATACTTGAAAAAGCTTCCTGATGGCAATATCAACCTAGACAAAAATCATGAATACTATCACCAAGTCCAGTTGACAATGCATGTGGTTCATGCCAAGTGGGCACATTTCGTTGTCTGGTGCCCAAAAGAGATGGTCATCATCAAAATTGTGCTGGATGGATGCTTCATTAGAAGGGCCTTGGCAAAAATGCGGAAATTCTACTTCAGCCACTATCTCCCAGCATTTGCAAAGTCATTGGAACTTCAGTGAGTTATTCTGGTTCAAACAATGGTCCCTGAAAATTGGTAAGTACACAACAAACTGTCCACAGCTGGTTTACAGTTCCTGCCAAGGCTAAAGGCACCACACGGTCAAACAAATGAAATTCCTTTATCCTACGAATAGCTCTCTCCACATGGATTCTAACTGCTGCTATTTGTTGGGTTTCCATAACCTGCTGGTCTGTTAGCTGAACATTCTGTGCAACAAATGGTGGTATATTTAAAGTTGTTCCTTTGGATTTCAGAAGGTCAACAATAAGAAAACCTTTATCAGCCATGATATCATCACCTTTCTCTACTAGCTCCAAGAAACCTGACTGGGCTGTAATTTCTTTGTCAGATATACTACCTGTGAACAGAGAAGAAACAACTGTTACTGCTCCCATTGGAGCAATGCCAACCAACCCCTTGAAAGTAGTATGACGTTTGTATGCAGAGAAGGCTCTGGACTGCAACAGAAGTGAGGAAGGGGCCTGGACTTTAATTTCTGTACAGTCTATGATGCACCTTGTCTTTGCATAGTGAATTCTGAAGCATTTTGGCATCAGTCTATCCACAGTTTGTCTGTCCATCCACTGAGGCAAAGAGCCTAGTTTAAGGTACAGAAAATTGGCCCATGTAATCAATATATTGGAAATGGTTGACTCTGACACTTTGAACCGATATGATAAATCTGTGTTTAACAAGCCAACTCTCACTCGGCACAAAAACAAGAAGAATTCATCAATAGATGACAAACTTCTTGGGCGTCCTGCTTTGGAAATATCACCATGTACACCAGTACTGCCACTTCTAGCAGAATTCCAGTACCTTAGGCAGTCAGCTGAAGGTTGTAGAAATTCAAAACAAGCTGTGAAAGTGTTATAGTCTCTAAACCCTGTATAAAACTTAAGTCCTTTTTGGTCAAGTGAAAACCTGTTGGCACAGAATCGATCGAGTTTAAGTTCTTGCAGCTCTGTTTCAAGCTCCTCAATTTGTTTCTGTGCTGCAGCAAGTAACTCATCAGAATCTCGCCTTCTGACATGGTAATCATGATCACCAGGCTGTACATGTACCAGTACCTCAGCAACATGAATGTCAGACACTCCCTCCTCCACATCACTTTCATCATCACACATATGCACATCAGATGCATCACCACCCACAGCTGATGAACGGTCTTTGGGTGGCTTTCTATGACACTCTGGTTTAGTCCACTCAAAAACAGACGGCACAGCACCATCATTCAGCTTTTTTCTGGTTCCTCCAAGAACAACACTGTAGTCTGCCTCCTTGAAATGCACTTGACAGACTCTTGAATGTTCCGTTGGTGTGAATCTGTCACGACGAATTTTAATCAACCACAATCTCCTCAGGTTTTTGTCAGCTGGAAACATATGGTAAGAAAGTCCTTTGCCTTTTGCAGATGATCTCCGGTTGGAACAGGAAGGCACACAGCAATGGTCTTGAACACCCATTCCACCATCTGAAGGAAAGAGGATGTTACTGAGTGAAGGGCTCCAATTGAAGAAATGGTCACCATAAATTGAAAATCTGTAGCATGGGGCAGCAAAGGCTACTATTGTCAACAGTTTACTTTTTGCCCAGGCCTATCATCTGAAGCAAAAATCAACAGCCCCACCATAATAAGTAGGGCATATGCCTAGTAGTATCCCCAGGCCATCACCAGACCACCAATGTCTATGTATATGGCCCTACATGTACATGCACGTACCTACATACATTGTATCTCAATACAGTTGTGTTCGCCATTGTCACAAATTCTGTCACTGCTCATGTTGATCCGTCGTATTTTCTGTAACATCAGGATGTTGACGATGTTATTTCTTCTTAAAATCAATGTATGTTATTTTAACCTACCTTACGTTTGTCTGTTTCATCAAAATCTTGTCTGACAATGTATCAAAACTTCGAAAACGGCAAAGCACTATCCTGTTGTTATTGCATTTCCTCCATCTTGGCTTGGAAGGTGCCCCCATAGCCTCGTTCTGATTTCAGCATGGCGGAATATTCGAAATGGAGTATTGCAGCTAACAAGAACATACTCCATCTGATTGGTCGCCCCCGAAAACCTAGGGATAGACATTGGAATTATCCTTCTATCTTCTTTAGGTACGAAGATATGGGCGAAAATAGGTGAACAATGGCGGCCATCTTGGATTTCAATATGGCGGCCAACCGATGAAAATTCCAATGGCACCATTGGCACTGTTTGATATTTTTCGCCACGCCTGCACGAAGCTTTCCGTGTGCGCTGCACGAAAGCTTCCTGCTTACGGCCCTTCGGCTACAGCGCATGCCCACAACTATGGCAACCATCACACCGCGACTTCCAAAATGGCCGCGCCCAGTGAGCACGTTTCAGAAACCATTGCCGAGGATAGATTGGTGGATTTGTGGCCCGAGTACCCATGTCTTTACGACGTGAGGTCGTCGGGCTTCAAAAACCGAGATAAAAGAGAAGCGGCCTTGACTGAAATCGCCGAGAAATCAAATCAGACTGGTAAGTAGGCCTACGGTATACCGGTAGGCTGGCTGGCTAGGCCTACTACTAGGCCTAGCCTAGGCCTACAACAAAGAAAAAGGACGAGAAAGGGTATTACTCAAAGGAATGGAATTTGGCCGGGGAGACGGGCCCCCCCCCCAGCCTTCACTTTCTGTGAAAATTAGACACTGAGACCTGCGAGATACGCACATGCGACGTTGCATCGTTGTTGTATTGACTGCTTCAATAAAGTGATATTTCCCGTAATTTACAGTGTCATAGTCATCGTAAAGGTAGGCTATAGCGGCGGTAAAAGACCCCGCGACATAACTGGCGCCCAACTCCAGGCCCGAATCGGGGTTCGAAGGAAAAAGTTGATTTTATGGCGATCGATAATATTGCGCACACTGTATTTTAAAGGGACTCCAGAGGGAACCGGCTATTAGGCTACTATGAGTACCATTTAGCTTCAACCAGCTGGCGCCACTGGTCAAGCACGTCCAGGGCAGAATCGCGGGAAATTCTATAAATAACTCTGGGGAACCCATGATGATGTCACGTCAGCCATGGAATTCCGAGCGTTAAAAATAGATACACCTCATGGAAAAGCTCCACGGTCTGGCGGAACAAACTACTATTATGCAATTAGATTTAGAATAATTATCCTATTACATGTACCTCAGAATACTCAGAGGTTCGTTGTACACAGTGGTTTGCACAGTTGGGGCATTATGTTGGTGTCGGACTTGAGCCAAAGGAAAGCTGAAGTTGACTTTTCTCAATGCTTAGGGAAAGTCTAACGTTTATGAAACTCTGAGTGCCAAATAGATTATACAGAAATGTAATCAGGGGTTAGAGAGAAATGGACTAACTGGAAATATAGAAATCTTGGTCAGATTTGTGCATTTGAAGATGTGTATATTAATATAGCCCCTGTCGAATCAGAAGCACTGCACTGTACACTTCATTAACCGAGTTCTCGGGGAAAACTTGATATAAAGCTTTGTTTTTTCATGGACACTTTGTTTTCTTGAAGGGCTGAATTTGGGACATCGGTTTCGGAGGGGTGTTCATTGGCGGGAATTTGGGGAACACCATAGAACGGCATCATTTGCACCGAACCATGCCCAGTCCATGCAGACCGAACACCGTACAAAGGAAATTCAACATCACACAAGTTATGCTCAGTATAGCCTACATGGTAGACATGAATACCCTCTGTTCAGACACACATAAAAACACCACAAAGGTCCAATTACATGTACCTTGCCATTCAACCATGCAATGACAAGGTTTAATTCCTTATTATAAACATCGCCAAATCGCCAGCACTACTGGCACACTTCCCAATTGATATTATGTAATATTAAGAGGTTCGCTGTGATTGACCTTTTCTGAGCTCCTCATAACTTGTGTCTATTTTTAACGCTGGGAATTCCATGGCTGACGTGATCATGTCTTCCCCAGCGCTATTTATAGAATTTCCCGCGATTCTGCCTTGTACCTGCGCATGCGTACTTATACTTTCATATTCGCGCCATCTATCGACAAATTTATAAACGGATGGGATTGATTACATCAGGGGAAGAAGTTTCTGTGAGATTTATCAATATTGAACATTTGTGATTGATTATTCGGCCCATTTGCCTTTCCTTTGTAGGAGAGGGTAGGGTGGGGAATATAGGCCTACACGGCAGATCTGTGTGTAGTTCATGTCTTGCTTAGAGTTTTACTATGTGCCGATCACAATTTGCTGCTGGCGCACATTAACTCAGCAAGTTGTTTTGTATAGTAAAATTAACCCTTTCCACGTCAGGGAGGGGATCTGAATCTGATACGGACATTATTACACTGCAAATTTTGTGTGTACTTCGGTGTGCAAATCCCTCTACTGCCGGACCGGTCGTGTGACCCTTTTTTCCTGTTGTCCGATTAAGTTTGGACAAGAACATTTTTGCACTGCTCTGCAAATTTGTGAGCAAGGGAAATTCTTCTGAAGTTTAAGATTGATCATTGATTATTTCGCCAACCGACTGCCAACTTTATCCCGGCCACTACCATATATTCGATGACGACATCACGCCCAGATTCTCAACGTTTTTAAAGTTTCTCAACATCGTTAAAGTTTCAGACTGTTCAGTATAGTTGATATGTGCCTCCAGTTTTGTGTACATGTATGTCAATCCACCACCATTCATTCTGACTCGTTGCGTGATAAGTTCTTTTTAGGGGATTAGCTGTGTTCACAATAGACACGATTGCGCTCACGTCTGTTCACTTGCAGATCTGTGTGACCAGAATTACGGATTAATTAATAAACTCAGATTAACTCGACCACGCATAAGTTGGTTGTGGGAAATTCCTCTTGGAGGGCAGGGCTGTTATTTCAGTCTTTGTTTATTTAAAGGGTGCCTGCGCTGCAATTTTGTGCGCGAGTTATAGAGTAAATTTCGGCCCTTAAACATAGATTTAACGCTTTCCCGGTTTGGCTATACTACCGGCTCTATTTGAGATTGCGTCACTTGCACAGCTGCGTGACACCACTCTTACATTACTCCAACGATTCTTGTGTCACTTGCAAGTTTGTGTGACCTGTTTTGATCAACGTCCATCATGTCCTCGCCTTGCAACTCAAACGCGTCATTGGAGGCTCCGTCCCCTTGGGAAGAGTTCTTCCGTAGGTTCCTCAGGAAGGCCAATCGTCATGACTGGAGTGAACAAAGATTGGCGCGTAAGATGGAAGAGGCTCTCGCCGGCAACAACTACTATCTCCATGTGCAGGGCGAATGGATACAGGCACAAGCTTTTATCGGCCACCACGATAAAGCCGTAAACAACAACAAAGAATTGGTGGCCCTGTGTAACCAGAGAGGGGAGATGATCGAGAAGTACCAGCAGCAGATTAAGGACATGATAGCCGTCCCCAGCAAGACGCTCAGGCCTCCCATACTACATCGTTCTACCCAAACCCCAGAGCCGACATACCACAGCACAGCTGTCCAGGTGCACCCCTTAACTAAGGACAAGGGCCTGCAGAAGCGAGTTGTGATGAGCGATGCGGGTCAACAACATCCTCAATGTCAAGCAAAGAAGGTAGATTTTCCCACCCAAACTGACTTGTCCATTGATCCGACCGCCCAGGTGACATCAGCCAACCGCTTTCTACAGGCAGACGTGCCTGACCCTACAATGTGTCCGTTTGGGGACGAGATGTCAGCTCAGAAGCCAGCTACGCCCGCTCGAAATGATTTGTCAATTTCTGTATCCTGTAGTTGTCCTACTCAGGACGTTTCTATTCAGACAGTCCTGTCTGAATCCATGGATCATGGGACTCAAACTCAACGTGAACTTCCGAATGGGTCTTGCGCATCACAAGGGGTAGCGCCCAGGGGTGAATGTGCGACAGGTAGGCCTACTGTCCAAGCCACTACCCAGTCGCCTGGTTCCCTTGAGGATGGACGGTGGAAACGTGCAGTTGGGAGTCCCACTCGTAAGTGCGGGAGAAAACCCTCTGTGAAGTTCGGAAAAGATCCCGAGATACATTTGATGGAGTCCAATGATGGAGAGCAGGGCGTAGACTCAGGCTACATCGATAAGTGCTACATGGAAGGGCTGGAGGATGAGTTGGAAAAGCTGGCCAAAAGTCTGACGGATAAGGCGATATCCGGTGCTGTAGCTACATTACAACGAGAACAGGGCAAGACCAGTCCTTTGGCCGTTGATGGTGATCTGTCAGCGTCCCGGGATGGTGCACGAAACCTGGCCTGCCACAGATCAAATTCACCCCGATCCCCGGGCACCAGGTCTTCTCGTCAGAGTAATGCCGTCAACGACACTCCAGGAGCCAGGACCTTTCAGCAGTCGTCCCAAATGTACACCAGTACACCGAAGGTTGAGAGGAACTCCCGATACCGCATGGCTTCAGGAATGAGCAGGCCTACCACCAGTAACGGTAGCACCAGCAGGAGAATTTTCAGTGGTGTCTGGTTCAGCCGTTCCAGACGTGGTTCAGCACCATCATCATCACTGAACATCACCCTCAGCGGTCCGTCTCCTCCTACATCTAACAGGTCCAGCAACATTCCCTCCGAGGCCATGAGTTACTCCAGGGCACCAATCTCAACACCAAGTTGTAAGCCTACGCTCCCGCGGGCCCACTGCGATGTCCAACAGTCGGAGGATTACCTGTACTGCGTGCGTTTCATTCAGTCCTGGTCCCCGTCACCTAGTCACTTCTAAGATTCTCACTGCAGGTTTGTGTGGGAATCAATTGTTTTCGGAATGAGAGAGCTCACTGCAATTTTGTGTAAGCGAGATTCTAGTTTGTATATGTCCTATTAAATGTGTTAATTCTTCCATTTGCTGTTGGTTTGCGCAATTCACTGCAATTCTGTGTGAGCACGACTCCAGCTTTTGTCATCCTATGAGTTATGTTCTGCAACTCTTGCAAGTTGGCTGTTGGTCAATGGATGTTCCTCACCGCATTTCTGCGTGAGATTCCTGCTGTGTCCGTTACGCATGTAGTTTTCAAGATTTGATAATTTTGGTAATGCTTGAGGCCCTTTGATTCTTTACTGGGCGACTATAGTACAGATTTGCATTGCGGGTGGCATTATCTCCCTTGGTGTGCTGGATCTGATAGATTGAGTAGTTGGGTCCAATACCACCTTCCTCGTAGGCCTACCATTCTGCGGTGCCATTCCGTTTTAGTCTGTATTTGCCTAACGCTGAAGTGTCTGAGCAGACCTTCCGGCGTCCTGACATTCGGAGACAAGACCTAGCAGTTAGTGTTAGTTGAGTCGGCTGGGCAATGTCACAGCTGGGCTATGTACGGTAGGGCGCGATTGTTACCGGTATGTCGGTCTTCCGGCTTCTAGCCTACGTGCTACGGAACGTTGATGAATGCCGTTGATGAAAGGGGTCGTTTTGGAATGCCCCTCATGCCTTACTGCTGCTGAGAGGCTGACCAGCATCTCTATTTAGCGATAACGTGATTGCATTGCTACCCGATTACGAGAACTACCCCGTGCACTGCTCCTATTTCGTTAAGAGGGGGAAGTGTGTAGTAGGGTCAGACCTTCGCTGTGACCGTTCTGGTCACGAGCGCCACCTGTGAGCCGCACGGACGAACTAGAGGCAGTCGAATTACAGGAACCGTCGAGAGAAGACCTCCCATCATCATATCATTACCGGCGTCGTAACCCTCTTGGGTTTTTGCCGGAGGTATGGAGTCCACGACAGGCTACTGTCCACCTGTGTGGGGTCTTTTACTTGCCCTGGCATAGACACTCAGGTACAAGGGACCACGGCTTTTAGTCCCATCCGACGGACCCTCAATTTGTTTCACAATTTTGTTTCACAATTATATGCCTTCGCCCGGAGTCGATGAGAGCCTCCGATATATCTTCAGCCCGAATACGTCCAAATGGCCCAATGTAAGCAAGGTAGGCCACCTCGAAACTCTTACACTATTATTGCGACCTGCCACCTATGATTGAGATATTGAACTGACGAATATCTGTGGTATCCGTGAGTTCCCTCTAGAGTCCCTTTAAGTTAGTTTGTTGCTGTTCCTCTTAAATTTTATTAGTTATGTTCAAATCCCCACTGTGGGTTTTTTCTTTCTTTTTCTTTGATATCGACACCATCACCCCAAAAAAGCGCACTATAAAAAGCAGCGGCTCACAGTCCGTAAGGGCTACAAAAGTCGAAACATATGATGATGATGATGATGATGATTCGAAAGGGCGGCCATATTGGATTTTTCGCGGGTACAGAGCCCCGAGCATGAGACTGTGAAAAAGGACAGAAAAGTAGTTGAAATTGGTAGTATTAGAGATTCAATGAATAGTAACGTGCACTATAAGACTCATGGGAGCAAGGGGCACGAATAATAGTTGGTTCTTCGCCACTAAAATCACAAATCGAGTACTTTGTCCGAGTGTCCGAAAATAGGGTAGGCCTAGTTGAGCCATCCGGCAATTGGACACGAACTTCTCGCACGTGGTCGGGGGCCATGTCAAAGGTGGGCGTAGTCAATTACCTTCGCTAGGCATTATGGGTAAACCCGGATAATGCCTTAGCCTTCAACTGCTGTGATGCGCCTGCACAAAAGTGCAGTGAATAAATTTAGGCCTTTTTCTGCCAAAATTTAGGCCTTTTTTGAAACAATAATAAAATATCTACCAATAAAGCTCTCAAAAATGGCCAAAAAGGGTATTTTGAGGTTGCAGTTGTCAAAACGTACGGAACTACATCGGAAGGATAAAACCAAATTACTCAACAGGTTCTTCGTTAGCTCAACCAATCAGGACACAGCATTGAGTGGTCACGAGGGGTCAAGTGACAGAATGTAAACAAGACCATGTGCTTATCAGCTGTCACGTGCTTCTGTTGACCAATCAGATAATTAGGTCGACGAAAAAACGTTTCGTGTACATGTACGTGCCCATGAAATTCTTCAATTCCACTTGGCATGTATTGGAACTACGATCCTCCGCCGAGAAAGTAGGGACCTGATGGCAGTGTCACTAGGTCGAAGACTGGAGGTGGCGCTGTGTGCAGTTTGGGGCGTAGTGACACTCGAGTGGTACTGAGCCACTTCTGTCTGACACGCAGGGGTAACTGCCTAAGTATGAACAACTAAATGGGGGTTTACGAATATTAATACACTCCTTTGTTCCTGTAGATGCCAAGGGTGAGGTTTCTTCTCCCAGAAGACGCCAGGAGGAGCAGCTCCAGCGAGAGTGAAGAGGAGTGGGCCGGAGAGGCGACAGGTGGAGCGGAGGAGTTTATGACAGTGGATGAATGGTGGCCAGACGAGAGAGAGGTGATTGTACGACCGACGAAGGCTTTCGTCTTGACGGATTCCTTGCTAGGGGGAGAGGAGCAAGCTTTGGGGGCCTCGATTGGTAATGTTGCCATCGAGCCTATCATCGTGAGAGGGGCGAAATTTGCACAACTGCTGCACTTGGTGGAGGAGGCATTGGCGACTCACCGTGATCCACTGATTATTGTTGTGTGTGGGGGTGGAAATGATATTTTCCAGAGGCGCAACAGGAACCACCCGCCACCACGTTATAGGGAGGACGCGACGTGGAGATGAAGGCCTACCACCGATCGAAGCCCGTGTCTGATGAAATACAGCGGTTGATCGCGGCAGTTAGAGGGCACCACGCTAGCAGTCGCCTTGTACTTGGTACTGTGCCACCAAGGCTGAACCAGTCGGCAGTAGAGGAGAGGGCCTTGAGGGCAGTACATGCCGATGTGCGTGAATTTCACCGTGGTGCTGGGTACCGCCCTGCGTTTCTCGACCGTTTTATTGTGAGGAGGAGGCATCATCGACCTCTGGTGGCAAGGAGGAACCGCCTCTTCGACGGGGTGCATGCGTCTACTGCTATGCGGAAGAAGTTCGTCGAAGAGATAAGGAAGAGGATCCAGGAAGTGGTTGCCACATTTTAAGGATGATTGAAGGGCTAGGTGACCTGAGTTGGTACAGAGCCACCACGTAAATTACTTGTCATTGCAGCAGAGTTTCACATAGCTGGTGTGGTAATTTGCCCATACTGAGATATAGTGACATCATTTCAAGTATTAAATAGCATTTTGATAATTTTCCAGGATGGCAGCAGCCCGGCCTAAGTTACAGCCATTTTCAGGAGAAGCAGGTGAGAATTTCGACCTTTGGTTTAAACGTTTTGAGATTTTTGTACCAAATCCCCCGCCAGATGGGCCCGGCCAGGGGCGCCATGAAGTGCTGCCGCTGTATCTAACAGGAAGGGCGTTCCTGACATATGATGTCCTCACGCCAGATGAAAAAGCTGATTACGCTGTACTGAGGCAGGCACTGAGGGATAGATTGGTCCCCGGAGACCATAACTTGCTGCGGCGCCAAGAATTCATGGCAATGACCAAAAATCCTGGGGAAACGATGGCCGGTTTCGAGCTGCGGATCATGGAAGCAGTAACACTGGCTTATGCTGATTTTCAACCTGCAGCCAGGGACGCGTTAGCTAAGGAGCAGTTTGTCCGTGGTGTTGGAGATGGTGACACCCAGCTCCATTTGCTGACCCACAATCCTGCTACACTGAGGGCTGCAGTTCAACTTGCGGAACAATATGAGCAAGTGCGACGTGTTTCTCAGCCGCAATCCATCCGCACAGTGCAACAGGAGGTTCCACAGCCACAGGTGCCGGACCCCAAGGCCGAGGATATGGTAAAGGAATTGGCTACACAGGTCCAAACTCTGGCTGAGCAAATTAAGGAAATGCGGATGGGACAACAAGTAAGACCAAAGGAAGGGTTTGACGCAGGTAAAAAGGATAATGCGGGGTTCGGCAATGGCGCCAACCCTGACTCCAGGGCAAACCAGCCATATCAAGGTAGAGGCCGCGGGAGGTTTAGAACAAGGCCAAATTTCCCACGTGGCCACGCCCCCAGTAGATCACCACAGGCTGCGCCCATGTACCAGGATCCACGGGGACTACCGAACATGCAAGGAAATCAAGGCCCACTCATGCTACCAGTCAATAATACAGTGCCCAATAGAGGAGGGCATGCCGGTAATGCTAGGCAGTGGGGACCACCTGCCTACACTAATGCAGGAGGCGGCCAACAGCAGGTTGAATCTTCGCTGGGAGCAGCAAACCATGGCAGATTTGAGGGCGAATGCGACTACTGTGGGAGACGTGGACATAAGTGGCGTCACTGCTGGTTTCTGAAATACAACCAGGGGGAATAGACGGGGCCGTCAAGGCGGGCCACTTGGCGGCCGACCAGCATGGCCGTGATTCAAGTAGGATTATACCACGGATTAAAGTTAAAGTTGGAGGTGAGGAAGGATTGGCATTAGTCGACACAGGGGCGGATATTTCCGTCATCCGAGAAAACTTGTGGAAGGGATGTCAGCCGCCAGATATGGTACTGGAGGAATCCAGAGAGAGACCACACTCGGTGACTGGGGACACTCTTGACGTAAGAGGATGCTCGGAGGTGACTGTGTCGATTGGGGATCTTGACCTTCAACACCGCTTCAGGGTGGTGAGTAATGTGGATAGTCCGTTAATACTTGGATGGGATTTCATGCTGGCCCACAATATATCTATCAACCCCCAGAAACGGGAATTAAAAGTTGGAGAAAGAATATTTCCGCTGGCGACTAGTGATCCAAGACCACCGGGGATCTGTCGGGTAAAGGCAGCAGAGGAGTGCATTGTACCGCCTAACTCTGAGGTTATCTGCCCAGGGCATCTTATCCACGACAAAGGGAACCCAATGCTGAAATACGCGGGGGTACTGGAGCCTCGTAGGGGTAATGACGTGCTTGTCGCACGAGTGGTAGCAGAAGCTGAAGATGCTACTATACCGGTTCGAGTAATCAATGTGGAAGATAAGCCATTACTGATTCGTCAGGGTAAACTAGTTGGGGATTTCCATAGTATAGAGGGATCAGCGGACCCAAAGGTAACAAGTAATTATGAGTTGCTGGAGTGTTATCAACCCGAGGAGGATGACGTCTCTGCGAGCGGCGATGGGGAATCAGATGATTCGGGGCTACCAGCTGTAGATCTATCTGGCTGTGAATTAAGCGATGCGGAGATGTTTCAGTTGAAGGAATGTCTGAGGAAAAACGCAGACGTATTTAGTACATCTAAAAATGACCGTGATAAACAAAAAGGCAATTTCCAGAGTGTTTGCGAATTTTCGACCCCAACCGGGGTCTTCTTCAGGCTGGAACTTTACAATCCGAAACTCTAGAACAGACTCTGTTCTAGAGTTTCGGATTGTAAAGTTCCAGCCTGAAGAAGACCCCGGTTGGGGTCGAAAATTCGCAAACACTCTGGAAATTGCCTTTTTATTTATCATATATTGTGTGTCAATTTTTGTGCTTTTCATCTCTTTAAAAATGACCGTGGTGTAACAGATCTGTTGTCACATACCATCAACACTGGTGACGCGGAGCCCATCAAACAGAGGCCACGGAGAATACCTTTCCATCTCAGGGATGAGGTCGAACGTCAGGTGACCGATATGCTGTGCGATGGTGTTATTGAGCCTTGCGATGGTCCTTGGTCTTCACACCAATCGTGTTGGTCAAGAAAAAGAATGGCGACATCAGATTCTGCGTGGATTACAGAAAACTGAATGCGGTTACTGTAAAGAATGCCCATTCACCCAGAACGGATGATGTTTTGTCTGGAATGTCTGGGGCGACACTGTTTACCACGTTAGATCTGACCAGCGGCTACTGGCAGGTGCCTGTGGAGCCAGCTAGTAGGGACAAAACGGCATTCTCTTTCGGTCCTGACCTGTACAGATTCACCAGAGTTCCATTTGGGTTGTGTAATGCGCCACCCTTATTTGCAAAGCTGATTGAACTAGTCTTCCATGGCATGGACTGGCATGTATTAGCGACGTACCTAGATGACTTGTTCATCTATACGAGGACATTTGAGGAACACCTTTTGGTTCTGCAGGAAGTGTTTGACAGGCTCAGACGAGCAAATCTTAAGCTGCAGCCAAGCAAATGTATGATAGCCAGACCTAAGACGATAAATGTTGGACACGAGGTTTCGAGATATGGAGTTAGACCAGACCCAACAAATGTGGAAAAAGTGCAGGAGTGACCTGTTCCGAAGAGCCAAGGGGACGTGCGCAGCTTCCTGGGATTAGCTTCATATTACCGCAGGTATGTAGAGGGCTTTGCCAAAGTAGCGGCACCCCTCAACAGGCTCTTGGAAAAGGACGCGACCTTCCTGTGGGATTGTGAGTGCCAACAGAGCTTTGAAGCACTCAAGGTGAGGCTGTCGACACCGCCGATTCTCGCTCATCCGAGGTGGGGTGAACCATTCATCCTAAGCACGGACGCATCGGACCTGTCCATCGGTGCTGTCCTCTCTCAGGAAGACGAGGAGGGAAGAGATCGGCCAATAGCATATGCGAGTAAATCGCTAAACAAGACGGAGAGGAAATGGGCGACATTTGATAAGGAATTTTGGGCCATCATATGGGCCCTGCGCCATTTCCAAGTGTACATATGGGGATCATCGTCATTAACCGTCTTCACAGATCATCGACCTTTGACGCATCAGACCACACTGAATTTAGAAGCGGAATCATCAGGTCGACGGAGTCGTTGGGCTATAGAATTGGCCTCTTATGGAAATATAGAAATCAGGTTCAGACCAGGAAAACAAAATGGAGCGGCGGATGCCCTCAGTCGCAGACCAGACGACAAAAGTGGTAAAGTGCCCTGTCTGGAGGATAAGCGGTCGGTGAACCAAGACAAACCAGTTGTAGGAACAATAGGGATGACGGAGCTCCCTCTGGGACAAGGGGTGGAACGACTGAAACCAGTTCCAAAGCCGCGAAAGCTGAGCCTTGTGTCCAGTGGGAGGCCAACATCCACCACATACTCAAGTGAGGTGTTGGAACAGAGCGAACAGGTGCAGGTGGTGATTGAAACCCCTGTCATGCCTGTACCAACGTCAGCACAGGGGACTAAGCAAAATGTGCATATGCGGGCAGCAACCAAGGCCCCTACAGAAGTAACATGTAAGGAGGAGCCAACAATGTCAGAGGAGGTAATAGCTGCCCCTATGAACAGCACGGAAACCAATATGAACAGAACTGAGACCGAGGTGGCCAGAAATGAGAAAAACGTGACCGACAATGAGAAAAGCTGCGACCATGGTAACAAAACGGAAGTACATGGGAAAAGGAGAAAGTCAAAGAGAAATCATAGAAGAAAGCAGGCTGAGAAGACCGGAGTAGATTCTGGTGGGGAAACGCTAAGTCCTGTGGTATCTGTTACCACGGTGACTCCATCATCAGAGACTAATACTGGTGACTCCATCGCAGCCGAACAGGAGATGGACCCGGAAATAGCCCTTGTCAGAAGATGGGTAAGCTCCAAGGAAAAACCAGAGTGGAGCTCGGTAAAAGATAAAGGCAGGAATGTGAAGACATATTGGAGACAATTTGAGCAGTTATCAATACAGGACAAGCCACAGTGGCAAGGTACCGAAGAAGGCAGGCGTAGTTCTACGACAAGTTGTTCCCCCCGGCTTACGGTTATCGGTACTACATGATGTTCACGCTGCGACCACAGGAGGAGCTCACCTTGGACGCAATAAGACACTGCGCAAGGTTCTAGCCAGGTTCTATTGGCCTGGTGTGGTCCAAGAGATTCATGATTATTGCCGCACTTGCCCAATGTGTGTTGCCAGGAGGAAGCCCACACCGGGGATGCGAGCACCACTTGTTGGCATACCAAGCAGCCGACCATTGGAATTAGTGTGCACTGACATCACTGAGCTCCCGTTGACAGCGCGAGGGACTCGCTACGCATTGGTAATTGAAGATCATTTTACCAAGTACGCCAACATATACCCGATGAAAGATCAGACAGCACGAACCGTAGCTGATTTGCTATTCAGAGAATATGTGAGAGAGCACGGGGTACCGGAGAGCTACCATTCAGATCAAGGTCGTCAGTTCGAGGCCGATGTCTGTCAGGAATTATGCACCATGCTCGAGATCTACAAGTCAAGAACGACCCCTTACCATCCCCAGGGGAATGGCCTCGTTGAAAGATTCAACAAAACTCTAAAGGACATGGTAGCAAAGGTTACGAGAGACCACGGAAAAGACTGGGATCTACATCTCGGTCCAGTAGCACTGGCTTACAATTCCAGTGTACAGGAGTCAACTGGATTTTCCCCGTTCTATCTAATGCATGGACGAGAACCACGTTTACCGCCTGATGTCATCTATGGAACTCCAACACCCCAATATTGGAGTAAAGCAGGGTATTACGCAAAAAACCTACATGGAGAGTTGCAAGCAGCATTCGCCTCTACCAGGGACAACTTAGCGTTGGCCAGGAAGCGCCAGAAGGTGGTATATGACAAATGGGCGAATCACCACCCGTACAACGTCGGCGATAAAGTTTGGCTATTAACCATGGTGTCGAAACATCGACATCGGAAACTCGCCTTGCCATGGGAAGGACCCTACATCATCAAGAAACGGTTGCAGACAACGGAGGGAATGCCAGGCGTATCGTATAGAATTGAGCACGAGGTGAGCAAGAGACGGCATGTTGTACACCACAATCGGCTGAAACCGTTCCATGCGCCGAGAATTCCAAGTCCACTTACCGGGGATACAGATTCTGGTGGGGAAAATGCGGTGCCACCACCACGGCCAAATCTATTTCAAAAGCAGTTGAGTCTAGTTCCTGTTGTTCCCCGAGGTGGTAACGTCGCCCCTCCGGTACAAATTGATCAAGCACCAGTAATTCCGGATAGGGAACCAGCAACGGAACCAATGCTGGAACCAGCGGTTAATGAGGATGTGGATATTCCTGTTCCAGAGCCAGCATCACCAAGGGTGCGGGTAGAACGACCAAGTATGACACCAGCAAAGTCCCCGCAACGAGCGGAAAGGAATACCACAGCAGCAAATGGACCGGTTACACCAGTTGTAACACGATCAGGCAGGGTAGTAAAAAGGAACCCTAAATACGACGGTTATGTTCAAAGGCTGGGATTGGACCAAAAGTTTACGATATTCGAGTCTTCAGAAATCGAAGTATAGGACGTTACTATATACGGATAGGGACTGTATTTTCAGTTAGGACATGTAATGTGGTATCCATGGATATAAACATTCATATTCAATGGAATATTTCTTTTCCAACTAGTGGTGAGGACATTGTCATCCTAGTACAATAGTGTTTCATGGTGAGGACAATGTCACCTTATGTCTATAGTGTTGTGGGAGCATGTAATTCACAGGAGAACTTTGCCCTAGTGTGTTGCATGGACAGATTCCTAGCTTTATCGAATTGCATTCAGTGTGGACAAATAAATAGTTGAGAATGAATATATGATGGACGCGGATACTAGTGGATAAAATTCCGGACATTGGAAATGGACCCAGTTTTATTGCCTTGAGGACAAAAAGGAAATGATTAATTATACGAAACTGACGATTTTGTGTATGTGTGCGTAAACAACGTGGTTGGAATTTCGACTCGGGACGAGTCTTTTCTTTTCGAGGGGGAGTGTAGTAGTGGAAGAGTTGTTTTTAGAGCTTACCATGTATTCGTGTGAATGGAGCACAGTTTTTGTTGATTCTATTGTTGTGTCGGATATGTTGGATTTAGATTGGGATGTTATCTCTGTTTATTAGTATGTTGTGTGTCTGCTACGAAGAGGACTGAAGGTAGTTCACTGGAAGATTTAAAGAAAGGGGAAAACATGAAAAGGCCTACAGTCGGGGGTAGTCCGGGTAAAGTTAGTATAGCTGAGAGCGAAATTTTGAGCTACAGTCGGTGGTAGTAGCTTCACTGGCTCCCTGTTGCTCAGCGCATCCAGTATAAAGCATTAGTTCATACCTTCCGGGCAGTTCACAATCTGGCTCCGAGCTATATGTCAGAAATGGTATCACGCTATCATCCAAGTCGCTGCCTTCGCTCGATGGATCAGCACCGGCTGGTCGTTCCACGGTACAGAACCAAAGCAGGCGAGCGCTCCTTCTATGTAAGTGCCCCCAAGCTGTGGAACGACCTCCCTCTGCACCTTCGAGCTTTGGACAGTTTGAATGCTTTTAAACGAAATTTAAAAACCCATTTTTATCGAATCGCCTTTTCATAATGTTTTAGTTCATCATTACGACATTTAAACACCCATTTTTTATCGAATTCCCTGTCATAATGTTTTAGTCATAATGTTTTAGTTCAGTGTGATCACAATGTTTTATTAGTATCTTTTTTTTCAGTCTATATTGTTTGTGTAATCCATTGTAAAGTGCCTTTGAGCTGTATTTATACTGGGAAGGGCACTGTAATATATGGAAAATAATAATAATAATAATAAGTAGTATTGGTTATGTAGTTTACGTGTTTTGAGACTCGGGACGAGTCTTCTTTAGGAGGGGAGGAATGTAGCGGTCAGGTATTTGGCCGGGGAGACGCCCCCCCCCCCCCAGCCTTGACTTTCTGTGAAAATTAGACACTGAGACCTGCGAGATACGCACATGCGGCGTTGCATCGTTGTTGTATTGACTGCTTCAATAATGTGATATTTCCCGTAATTTACAGTGTCATATAGTCATCGTAAAGGTAGGCTAGCGGCGGTAAAAGACCCCGCGACAATCTGCATGACGAGGGCCTTGCTGGTGGGTGTGGCCGTGGCGTAGTGGGCGGCGCAATGCATCAGCATGTGTTGGATGCACTCGGGCTGAAATTATGACAAGGCTGGAATGGAAATAAATTTTGCCATGCACGACACCCGTGCATGCGTGGCGTGCGTAGGTCTTCGGGCCTATTATTTACCCAACGGTCAGTGAAGTGTGCATGTGTGTAGGTCCCCTACGTAGCGTAGGCTAGATAGTGTGGACTCAGCAGTGCGGAAAATCGATAGGTGGGCCTATAGGCCTAGCTACTGCGTCAGGCCTAGGCCTACCGTTGCCCTCGTGCACGAGTGAGGAAAAATAATGTAGGGCCTAGGGGCCTAGGGTAGGCCTACTGGACATCGATGTAGGCCTAGGCCTTAGGCCTATGTATGCGCTTCTGTCATTGGTGAATTAAAAGCTGAATTTAAAGGGGAACTGACCACTTTGCCAACCAAACTGAGCTATCTACAGCTCAGAATGCCTTATGATATCACTTCAGGACTCACAACAGTTTGATTTGAAAATCTCCACCCATTTCCGAAATAAACACCAAAATGTAATCTTCGAATTCAAATTTCCCGCTCAATTAGTGATGTCATTCAGAGAACCATCACAATATAGTGACTATTGCAAAATGTGCTATATCTGTATCTAAGACAGCTGGAAAGAATATATTTCTAATGTGAACCATGTTGCTTTGATTGAAAATCAGTTAGTTACCCATGTGGGGATCTTTACACTTAAAATTCAGGGGAAAATACGGAAATAATTGAAAATAGCATATTTAGAGATTTCGATATCTTGGTCAATCTCAACAGTTTATGAATAATAATACCTTTCCTGAGACAGTTAGTGTTTACTTTGGACTTTTCCTCCTAAATCAACACTTTGAGTCAGAAAGTGCGCTTGACAGGCTCTCCAGGATAAAGATTTGGTACATTTTACAATGGATGACAATAGAAATGGTTCTAGGTATGACATCACTAATTGAGCGGGAAATTTGAATTCTGAGAAATACATTTTTGTGTGTAGTTTGAAAATGAGCCGAGGTTTTTTCACCAAATTTTTGCCAGCCATAGAGTGGTGTCATACCCATTTGGAACATCAAAAATATTCATTTATTTGAAGGGGTCAGTTCCTCTTTAATAGGCCTAGGCCTAGATAAAAACAGTCTCTGGCGGTGTTTTAAAAAAAGACAGCCACGCCACTGCGCGGCTTTCTTTCGAAATACAAACAACCGCCAGGGCAAGGAGGCAGTTGCCCCCCCCAGCCAGCCAAAAAAAGTGATTTTCATGCTGATTTTGGGCAAAAAACGGCAAAAAAAACCTCCCCCCCCCCCCCAGGAAAAAAGTTTTCGGCCCTGTACCACCAGCGTTTCATGATCCGTCATTTGACGGGTACCGGTACTTTGCTAGCGTGACGGCAAAATATCAAGTCTGATTGATATGTTGATTACATCATGGCATCCTCCCACATCAGGGCCGACCGAATCGAAACTCTAGCGCTATCAATGCCTATCGGAGGTATAGGCCAAATGCCAATAGGTGATATCCCCGAATAGAAACTCCGGTAGCTACCGGACTTGATAGGAACACCGAATAGAAACTTTGTTAGGCTATCAATGACGTCACAGATAGGCGCCGGTAGGCTGTTTCACTATAGGCGGTCGCGGCCTCCTTTAGCGCGCTGTTAGTGGTGTCCGTTGACCACTTCCAAGCAGTACCGGTATGGGGCGTGTTCAAGGTGATGTGGCGATGGACGTCGTTGAGCGTGGGTACAGAATGAGCACATTAAGAAACCGCTGCAATCCCTACGATGAGGAATATACCGATGAAGATATTTTCAGGCAATATCGGTTCCCCACACCTATATTTTTTCGCGGCGTGATTGGCCGTCAACGTGGCATTGTGACGGCTAAACAACCTCATGATAAGATACTTTTCGGCCTCCCACAGCACGATTTCGCTCAGGCTTTGGCGCAGACCGACTGGCACAAACTGGGCAGAAAGGGTGAACGTAAGAGCACCAGACCGTAACTTGCGCCGCAGTCCGTGCCCTCAAATTAT
>NMRB01001965.1:30859-73818 GCA_002633025.1 Notospermus geniculatus | reverse complement strand
TCGTTTTCAGTCATCATGAACATGTTGATTTTACCACTTGCACAGTCAACACTTAAAAGTGTTGATTCATTCACAGTCAACACTTAAGAGTGTTGATTCATTCAAAGTGTGAAAATAACACTTAATCAACACCTAAAGTGTTAAAACAATGTAACACTTTATAAGCGTTATTTTTCAACACTTAAGTTTTTAGAGTGTACACTTCAAAGTGTGGAAATAACACTTAATCAACGCCTGAAGTGTTAAAACTAATGTAACACTTTATAAGCGTTTCTTTCCAACACTTTAGTTTTTAGAGTGTGGGCCCAGGGCTTTGGTCTCGTTCCTCTTCATACACTCCACACAAAGCCCTGCTGAAATTGGGCCTCCCAGGCAAGCAGAGGCGGTCAGAAAACCATTGCCCAATCAGAATGCAGCATTTTCAGGGTGTCAATATTAAATAATTGGCCGGGTTTATTTGCACAGCAGCTGTGTATGCAAGGCAGGTTTTAGCTCTTGGAGGCACAGCTGCTGTGCGTCCAGTACGAACGGATTTTCTTATGTGGACAGCGGACTCCCCCTATGTATAATAGGGAGTTTTCGCGAAGCCCCCGAAACGCCAACGGGAACGTCTATCCTTTTGTTCGGTGGTCTCTTCGTAGCATCGAACAATGGGTTTGGCGTTGGCGTTGGCGGTTCGGGGGCTTTGCGAAAACTCCCTACTAACACACTCCGCCCACTTTCGCTTAGAAATAAGGAGGGATGGATGCAAAGCTGTGATTCTGAACAGCATGTTGGTGCTTCATTGCTCGCGTGGGGGGTTACCAAATCCATTTTCTCCTTTTGGTAACGACACAAACCTGTTCATTTTTAGCTCAATAGATCGGCGTTTTTTAATGGGCAAGTGCCCTNCAATGATTACAAAAACATTTCTGGTACGGTACGTTACGTATGAAGCATCTAAGTGAACTTTCACCCTAAATAACTGGATCCTATTTCCGGATTGCCCAGAAAAATGACTTTGTTGGAAAGGCCGAAAAAAATTCCTTGAGCAATTTTCCGTCAACATGCTATATCGCATCGAAGCAAACTCTGTTGGAAATGACGCAGCCATACCTGGTGCATGTCGGTATAACCGCAGATTTTTAAAAAATATGCTAATTATGCCTATAATTAACAAAGTTTAGCTTTTACTCCACATCATTTTCTCTGTTTCGTGAATTTCGCGGACATCTAATTCAAAATCCCAGAATCGGCTGTTATACGGACAAGCTCCATTTGGTGAACAACACATTTCCAGTTTCAAAGTTTGGAAAATGTTTATAAAAGTGGGAGAAAAACTGCTCGCAATTTTGAAACTTCATTCTCCACGTGGGTTTGTTTACTATTTGCAACACACGTTCACTATACTGCGTTTCCAAATATTATGTGGGCAAATCAGCGGACCATTGAATGCCAAGGCCTACAATTGACTGACAACAATAAAACCTATTCCAGCGCTAACGCGGCCTAAAATTGGCGAACAGAGTTGAGGCAATTATTATTCATGATGATTCATTCAGTTTCACTCCAGTGGGTCGCTTGGAATGTGCTTGTCTGGGGGAAAACCCAATGACTATAGATCGACCTTAAGCGGGTGATCCACTGTTGCGATTTCGGCTTATGACGGGGTTGCGTTCCCTTGCGATTACCTTATATGGCAATCGGAAGTCCTTATAAGGTAATCGCAAGGGAACGCAACCCCGTCTCAAGCCAAAATTGCAACAGTGGATCACCCGCTTTATGTGCATGGCGAGATGTTTTTGACCTATCTGCCCAGGGTGCTCTTCAAACATTTTGTCACCACCTCTGTAATTACACTTGACGGAAAGGTGTCTAACAATGACCACGTCCCGTCCGCTAATTTTTTCCCTGGGCCGTTCGGTGGATTCCGAGTACTTTAAATAACAAAAAAGCCAAAAGAAAAAGACAGGAAAAGCGGCGAAAAAAAATTCGCCCCAGCCGGGGGTAGAACCGGGGACCTGCGGTGTTTAAGGCGAACGCTCTAGCTGATCGAGCTAACGAGACATCTGGCAGCGACTGCGTTACATCGACACATACTTATCGGTGGGCATGAATATTAATTAGCTGAACGTGCATGCAAGAAAATAATTCGCACTGCATACACAGCAGTTAGCTGTGCAAATAAACAGTTCGTAAATAATTATGACTCATAATAACAATCAAAAATAATAAGAATCTTCTCTATACATAGGAAAAACCTCTGTGATAAAATTCAGTCAATTTTGGAAATATGTAAATGATTTGTAAAGCACAAAGCTTTAAAATCAAACTGGGTAAAACCACGAAATTTTACTTCTCCAAGTTATCCTTAAAATACAGGGAGTGCAAATGAAGTATGGAACAGCCACATCACATTCACTGGCTGTTGTATTTCAGCAGGTATGAGCGGATGAAGAGGAGCGAGGTAAAAACTCCTGCTGTGGGAGGATGCATCATGGAGGCATCTCAGGTGAAAATGATTAGCTCATTGATTGGCCACGTTGACAAACCTAGGGGAAGGACAAAAGGTCAGGAATTACATTAGAGTTGTTCTCTATTCGCAACTGTCCCAGTCCTGAGAATTCTTCCGGAAATATGACATGGGTGACTAGTACACTTAATTATGGGTCATGCTCACTCAAGTCTACGGTTCATTAAACTTCCTCAGGCCTAGCTACATGGCCTATTGTGCAACAACATCGAGGCCAAAGCAATGTTATTTTTACACTTCGCTCTATTCATGCATAGATGGTATAGCTTTTCTCTGTTGATGAACAGGCCTATAATCGCAGGCACATTGCGTTGGCCCTAGTGTTTTGCAACAGTTCTGGAACAGTCCATTCCATTGTATCACTGAGGCACAGTAGCTTGAGTTACAATCCTGCGACAGTCCCAACCATGGCTGGATATGCTGGTGGAAGGAGAGATTTGGTGACCCCCGAGGAGATTGCTGCATTTGAACAAGCCAGACTTGAATTTGGCAATGATCAGGGGAGAATTAAACCCAGAATGGTGTCTTCCCATTTCGCCCTTTCCCAATTCGCCCCCTAATGGTTATTGGTTAGGGGTAGCTACCCGTATTTAATGGATTTACTGTTAGGGGGCGAAATGGGAAGGGGCGAAGTGGGAATAAAGTTGGTGGTCACATAGCACCAGCAGCCAACGAAGAGAGGATCGTTTCGCCTATGATCTGGACAACCAGAGAAATCCTGATGACTTGAGGGTAACTAGACAGCCTATCAATATTTCCGACATTGTGTTGTCTCATGTTGCGGGAACTTGAATGCCTAAGCTAGGTTAGACGATAATTCGGTTGTTGTTCTTTATTAGGCTGCCATGAATAGAGCTGAAGAGGAGGAGGCCGCTGACCCCGTTGCTGCTGACGTGGAAGAGGAAAGAGCAGAGGGTGAGGCCGAGGTGAATGAGGGTGATCAAAACCAACTACCAAGGTATTAAGTCCACCTGCTAAACATGTATTACAGTATCTATAATCACATTTCCATCAGATCAGTATGGCACATTTGTCCAAGGATAACAATATGATTCAACTGTCAGCTGAGCGCCAGGCCCATGGACCTCTTGTTTTGTTTTGCAGGGGTGGTCTCCGGCAGCTTCAAGTCGAGAATCAGCTGCTTCTTAGACAGGTACTGCACCAATATCAAGAGGACCGCCAACACAATGCAGTTTCAAAGACGGCAGCAAAATGAAAATGAGCACCAAGAAAACTAAACTGTATCTCCCTGAGAATTGTCCAATTACATAATTAAGTTCCTGCATTTCAGTGTTTTTTTATTTTGTCTATTATCTACATGTACACTGTAGGCCTATTAATTGAGAAGGACTTGATTCTGCCACATCATAGTACGTCGCATGTTGCGTAAGGCAGCAGCACATCCAAATATTGTGGGAATGGATTTTCTCCTGTGTCGGGACCTCATCCCACTGGCCCGAAAAATCTTGATGTCATGGATGGAATGTTCTAAGCGTACTCGATGGGCACGCAGCACATGTCCACGACCTCTTCTTGTTACCAGTAGAGGAGCCTCGTCAGGATATCCTTGATCTGCCAGAACTGGGTGTCCTTCAGGAATGTCCAATGCTTGCATCAATCTGGAAGAGAATAAAGAGTTCTTTACTTGTTGACATCCATCGACGATCGTCTTGTTGGTTGAGCATGTCATCATGTTAGGCCCTAGGAAGGACTCGAAACAGGACCAAACATTTTTGCGATCTGACCTAGATTCTGCTCTCCAGGGGGCATTTTCCGTAAAATGGAAAACCCCAATAACTCGGTCCAGAGGCAATACATCAAACTGAAATTGATAGGGTATGAAGCTTAATTTTTGGTACACCAAGTGCAATGGAAATTAATTCCAAATTTGTTCTCCAGGTGGCGCTAGGTGACAAAATAGAAAACAGCACTATTTAAATTTCCCGCGCCAGTTACTTTGACATGTTGGATGCTCTTTTGTTCATGGAATGAGGAATCATGGGAAATGTCGTGTGCTTGCACAAAGTGAATCGAGATGAAATATACCTATGATCATCGCATAAAATCCCAGTGATCATAGACAATCGCCTTATGAAATCATACGTGAGTGGTATTTTAGAGTACTATCAAACAATAACTGAAATTATTTTTCATCAAAACGACATGAGTGGGTTCAAAATATGACGATATATATTGGAAAAAAATCACAATGATCGAACCGGCAATCAGCGATCTCGGCTTCATGCACGTCATTCCAAGTCTTCAACTCGGGCTGCTTTCATAGTGTGCTGCCTTAGAAATTGTTAAAATTTGACATATGATTATTTGATACATATTTAGTCTGATTGGGACCATTAACGACGAAGGGATATGATAATTTTGGTGCTATCAGCCGAATGAGGCCTATCGTCCGTCGGCCCCTCGCTTTTCACTGCTCGATCTCCAATCGGCTTCTCATTCGTCATTTCGAGTCTCCGACTCAGTCTGGCTGTTTTTGTTGCGTATGACAATAAAAATTCCTTTTATTTCACACATTTCGATAGCATGACATGTCTTTAGTTTGATTTGGACCATCAACGACGAAGGGACAGGGGACTCGGGGTTTCATCAGGTGAAGTTCAGGACACATCGCTCTCCACAAAGCGACACGGCGACCGTCATTATGGATTTTGTCTTATTGGGTAAAGGACAAAAGTCGACGAACGAAAACGAACGAAACGGATCGGGTTGTTACCTTGCATGTGATTGGCCTACAAGTTACGTTATGCGCTTACGCCATCCGGCCAGTAATGTTACTGTCATTCATTTTTCGTTCTCTTCGCCATTGGCTGTCAGCCGTTTGCTGGCATGTAATCTCCACCCCCGTGTCATTCATGTTGACAGTAGGCCACGTAACTCAATATCCTACCCGTATTCCAAAACTTGAATGGGCCTACCGGCTTGACGATGAGCATGCACACAAAGGCCGATGTACACTGATAACTTTTCTGTATTAAGATGTTTGTCAAGGTGTGGTGAAAAAAAGATGTTCAATGAATAGGCTTACAGGGCATACTGTCAAAAAGTTGGAGAAATTTTGGGTTGTGACCGCTAGTTTGACTTTACTGTCTCTTGGATGATGGGGGTTACGTAAAGGGTTTCTATATAAACTCAGACATTCACGTGTGTAGGCCTATTTCTCAACGATGGCCATGGCACGAAGAGTTCCAGTATCCCAAGAAGAATTGACGATTATGANATACAGTGAGTACATAGTTAACTGGTTCTGGCTGAAAAATTTTCTAAGTCCATAAAAGGGGCCCAGAACAGGAGAAATTAGACCAAGTCATTTTGTGGTCGCCTATCCTCATTTTATAGAGTGACTGATTTGGAAAAGTTTGATTGCATGAATGATGTTGATTTCTGGTTCTGGTCAATTAGATGATTGTGGTTGGTTTCTTTATGAATAAAAGGTTTTGGAAGTTGTGGTCAGTCAGATGTTTCATGAATGAAAGGTTTTTGTGGTTTTGTAATTCTAACGGGTTTAATCGGCTTTCCCATCAAAAAGCATGTTTCGGTTTCCATGCAGAACCAACGGATTAATCATGGACAAAAATGACACTGATCATTTTCATTAGACCATGTCATGACACTGATCATTTTCATTAGACCATATCATGGCCTGAACAGAGGACACCAAGCAGAAAAGCCAATTTACGCTGTCATGAATGAATTCAGACCCTACAACCCATTATGGGGCCTCAATTGCATATTATAATGATCTGTAATAACCCCCCACCAAAATTGGGTCAGAACCAGTTAACTATGTACTCACTGTATATAGCCGTCTTTCGGGTAGGTGAACTTCCGTTTCATATCTTGTTGGCAATTCCGAACTCGTTCAACTTGAAATGCAGGGTGGCCCAGAAAATGTATTTATTCTATCTTGCTTCATATCCAGCGCTGTTGTTGTTAGACAGAACGAAATGAGGCTTGCCGGAAACCCTGTTGCGCGATGGAGAGCACAGCCTGGACAACAAGTTGAGCAGCAGCAGCAGCAGCAGGCCCAGCGTGGAATGCGAGACATTCCCCTTCCAGAGCCACAAAATCAGCCAGAGCAGGCCGTGGGCGGACGCAGGGAAGTTCCCCAACCGGAGGAGGGCAATCCGAATAGAGTACGGTATATTCAACCACCTGGTCCGCTAGACATCCTTTTCCAGCTTCCAAATCGGGGACAAGCCCAAGAACAAGATGAGCCAGCACCACGAGAGCCACAAAATCAGCCAGAGCAGGCCGTGGGCGGACGCAGGGAAGTTCCCCAACCGCAGGAGGACAATCCGAATAGAGTACGGTATATTCAACCACCTGATCCGCCGGACATCCTTTTCCAGCTTCCTAATCGGGAACAAGCCCAAGAACAAGATGAGCCAGCACCACGAGAGGACGAGCCTGAACCTGAACCTGTTAGAATGGAAGCCGCAGCCGCACTGGAGCCAGCATTAGAGGCTGAAGAACAACGAAATCCAGTGGAGAACCGGGGTAGACGACCGCTCTGGGAAATCGCCAGGAGGAACCAGGAGGAATATACAAACTTGTTTGAAATGCGCAGGGAGGTGCTGGAGAGATACCGTGATATTGTGCGACAGATCGAAGGAGAGCACGTTTAATTCACAAAGGACACTGCCTGTACTTTTCCCGCGTATCTGCGATGTCATATTTTTGTTTCATTGCTTGACTGTATCGTTTTGTTTGCTCATTAATACATGTTGCATAATACATGTTGCAGATCACAGTATGTCTCCCTTTTTGTCACGTTCTAACTACATGATGACTCAGGAAATGTATCTGGAGTACAATCCGTGAGCCATAGAAGTTCTATTGTACCCTCGACACATTTTCTGGACCTCCCCGTAGTCGGGACAATTTTTTCTGGGACACCCTGTAAAGTGCCACAAAATCATGGAGGGAAATTTGACATTTTGTCCCCCTCCCCCATCTCCCTTTACGCACCCCAAGTTTCACGACTGCCCCATTTTCTTGAAAATTCTGTAGACGGGGCAATTTTTCTGGAACACCTTTTAAAGTGCCACGAAATCCTGAAGGCTGTATATTAGACTAACACAATTTTATTTATCTTTTTAAACACCTATCTATACTGGAGAAAGACCACTTCTGACTTCTTCATCTGAACTTGAAGTTATTACTCAAAGATGTGGTTATTACTCAAAGATGTGTTTAACTCCCTATCTCAAGCGATTGAAAAGGATAACATGTCGGTTTGCAAGGCAAGCGCACAAGTCCACAGTTTTTGTGATAAGTTCCCTTGGGTGGCGCCACCTCTCTTGGAGTATCCTATATTGTTTCATGAGTCTGACGACATGTTTGATATGAACTCTATAATGTGTGTGCTCACAATTGAAAAATAATCTGCTGTTTCTCTCCGGACCGGGTCGAAGCTCATGGGCCTTCCAGGCCGTCAAAAGTGGCCTTTCCCCAGGGTAGATTTTGTCAGCAAGAAGAAAGGTATTTTCGGGCATCGAGAGGGTGCGCCCTGGTCCAATCGCCGACATCAACCGATACTGGGCGGCATCTGTTGTGTGGCCGAGGAATCCAGACTGAAAAATTGAAATGAAAGCAGCTCCGTTTTGCTGATAGACAATTTTGGCCTAGACAAAATTAGATTTAGATTTGATACTGATACATGTAAATATCGTCTATATTACCAATGAAGGCTAAATGTACAAAATGTAGAAGACATAATGTAATATCGTTCGACGGGGATCGCTAGAGACACCAATATTCTTGTATGGAATACTTACATGGACATATCTGATATTCTTCCTGTTATCTATCAAAAGCTGAGTATTTACACAATATCGGTGGATGTGACCACTGTAGAACTGATGAGGATCCCATTCCGGGCCGGGTGTCTCTATCGTGTGGGCGGTTCCATCAATGGCACCCACGGCATTGGGTATGGTGGTCCACTGCCCACGGAGATCAAGCCATTCTTGATCAGTTGGCCACGTTATCCGATCTTGAACAAAATTCCACAGAATGTCCACCATTGAATGGATCTCCCTCGCTACTGAACGGCCGCTTATATCAAACAGACATGACAGGGTCACCATATCGGGATACTTTTTTATCCAAATGTAAGTCATTAAAAGTCTATTCTCCAGTGAGAGAAGGTGTGGTCTCCCATACCCGTTGGCTTCAGACACTCGAACATTTCTCTCTATGCAACCCAGTTACAAGTTTTAATTCATAATTTAACTTTTAAAAGTGAAAACTCCCACAAAACATTGGAGGCATAGAAGTGTACGAATAATTTTTGGTTTTGGAAAATCACAACATTATATAATATTCCAAGGATTTTCGATGAAATATCAAAGTTTCTTATACAGTTTATAGTGGGCATGCTTACGCATGTTATATACAAGTTTTGAAAGGATTTATCAAAAATTATAACATCCACAGCCCTTTTTCAGCCCTTTTTCAAAGTGTACAAATAATTCTTGGCTACACTGTACAGCCCGTTCGCTCTTGTCACGATTAATTCCTCAAATCTTGGTGGAGGTGGTGGTGGCGGTGGTAACGGTGGAGGTGGAGGTATCATAAGTCCAAGTGGAAGAGGTGGTGGAAAAAGTGGTGGAGGTGGCGGCGGAGGTTGCCAGAGACGTACAAGAGGTAATCCGTCCATCGTCGGTGACTTGCGACTGGTGTGTGTGACAGAGGTAGCCCGCGTATACCCTCATCATTATAGACCTACGGTATTTCAAGAGGAATAGGCCTATCAGGCAAATAAAATTTAAAGAAGAAAAGATGTTTGGCGTCCTTTCCCGGATGGGTTTCTCTGTATAGCCACTTGAAGTGCATTTCACACTGCAATGCTCACATCTGCACCATATATCTGTTTTCAAAATTAAAGAACCTATACCATGTCCTGGTAAAAAAAGGAAAATAAAATTAATAACTCTCTCCTAATCTTGAGATGACTTGACGCTAAACAAGTAATCTTTTTTGTGTGGCCTAGCCTATTACTCAACAAACTTCAGGTGTTCCTCATTTCATGTCACAATAGGAATGCATAACATCTTAAATAATCAATGACTTGACTTGTGGTTATGGGCTGGGCCTAGTATTCTTCAAATGAATGGTTTGTTATCCAATCACAATGCTCGGGAGATAACGTGCTGTATTCTAGAAGCTTCCTTAAGTCTAAGGTCTACCTTTAGCTATTGTTTGCAGGGTAGAATACAAAAGATTAAAGTGGACCTTAGAGTTAAGGAGGCTTCTAGAATACGGGCCCTTGTCTCGGCCGAAAACTAAGGTTTTCGTTCGTCGACTTTTGTCCTTTACCCATTTGCACCGTGACGGTACAAATAGCCATTGCGATTTTAGATGTCTCAATTGAATTCATCTCTGCATTTTTTCTCAATGACACACTCGTCAGAAAGCCAAGCATTGGGCATTTTCAGAACTGCAAGGTTTAATTCTCCAGCTTTTTTATGTAAGCAAGACGGGCGGTATGCAAGGGTCTGACTTCAGCCACACTTTCATTGAAGTCAGATTTTCTCTATGCTTGAAGCATTGAGAAAGGTCGAACTTCAGCTTTTCTTCAAGCTCAAATCCCACCCCAACATAATGCCACAGTTCTGCAAACCTGTATATAATATACCTCCGAGTACTGCCCCATACAGTCACACTAAGGATTACTGCAAGAGTAATTACCCCCTAATTGCATTAACATTACACTGTAAACCCAGACAACACTTAACGGGTTTTATAATGAAACACGTTCTGTTTTTTTTCATTACACCATTAGTTGACAGTGTTTTCTTTGGTAGCGTTAAATGTTTATTTCCAAAACACATAGTGCACAGATGAAATAAAAAATATGTTTTTTGGGGGGAAATCACTGTGTAAAACAGTTGGGGCCATATTCATAAAGGGTGTTAAAGACTTAGACGCGTGTAACTTCACTAAATGCACACACTTCCACCATGCATTTGGCGAAGTTACACGCGTCTAAGTCGTAAACAACCTTTATGAATACGGCCCTTGGTGTTTGAGATTTAAACACATGTTCCAAAATGCAACAGATGCAGTGTTTTAATTAAAAACACCGGACGTGTTTGTCTGCTCGGCGCATGCGCATTCACATCGGTTTTATAATGAAACACGTAGGGCCGTATTCATAAAGGGTGTTTAGCCTAATCAGCGTACAAGTTCTGCATTACACATGTTATAGGCCTAGAAAACTATTGTCTGATGTCTGTATGGTGCNACTCTGGGTCAAGCCGTTCCTGAGTTATAGCACTTGGATGATTTTCAGGTTACGCCACCTGGTGGCCATATTGGATGTCCGATCGGGCCGAAACTCGGTATTTTTGAAGGTACCCCTCTAATACACATTTATGCAAGATATGAAGATGCTCAGTGAAATAATGAAGAACTGTGGCAGGTTTGTTACTTTTTGTCAAACTTTGACCTCTGTGACCTTGAAAAGTAGGTCAAATAAAAAACCTGTTAGGTATGTTATGTATCCTACATAGATACACCTGTGATAAAAATTTGGAGATGATCCAGTCATTAGTTCACGAGTTATTGCACTTTTTGTGTTTTTGGTTTTGGCCACCTGGAGGCCAAGCCAAGAATCGAATCGGACCGAAACTTTGTGTCATAGGTCATCTGACCTAGGGGTATATATCATAGATGAGAGAGCCATTTCCAAAAATTCCCGGAAATTAGCCATGACCCCAGAAGTCATGTCTCAAATCTGCCATTCGATGGCCTTCCGACGGCCCACCGCCATCTTGCATGTCTTGGCGCCACCGCTGTCATCAAATCCTAGCGGTAGATCATGGAACTAATCTAGGATTGTTAGTGGTTGGATGTTAAACCGGGACCGGGAACAGCATAGGTGCCGGAACGAAGCCAAATGGAATGAAATGGCCAGGGCCATTGTGCTCACCTCTGTGATAAGTCTCCGTGGTTAAGTGTGAAACTGTGACTCTCATGGTGAATGTCGAAGGATCAGGATAGATAAGATAAAGCTGAACACACCGATGTCAAAATTCTATTTTTCAAGATGGCCACCTGGTGGCCACACGTGACGTTCGTTGGGACTGAAATTTTAGCAGGAATGTACAGGATACTTGCATAGATATTTAGGCAACATTGAAAACATCGTAACATTTACTACCGGTGAGACATGGCCAAAGTCAATTTTTCAAGATGGCTGCCTGGCGGCCATATTTGATGTCGAATCTGACTGAAATTTACCATATATTTATATGGTAGCTAGATACATAGTTTGACAAAGTTAAAACATCCTACCTACTATTTATAAAATGTGGGTAAAAGTTCATTTTTCAAGATGGCTTCCTGGCGGCCATATTTGAAGTCTGATCGGGTTGAAATTTGGTGCACTTGTGCAGGGTGCCTAGATATATCTTCACACCAAATCACAACACTCTAAGTCAAATAGCCATGAAATGTGCCACCCATAAGGAGTCCGCTCCCGCGTACCTGCTGCAAGATCGAACCGCGCTCAGAGTTCTGACAGCGGTAAGAGGTATTAAGCCCCTGGACAAACAACATCTGTTTCCGTGGAATTATGCTCTATTTTTAGCCAGATCCTCAGGCTGAACACTCAACTGTGGCAATAGTGATGTAACACTAAACATGGCATTCCAGAAATAGGCTGGGGACTTACTTTCCAGCCTATATAAATAGAAATACAGGTATCTGTATTGGATGTGCAGGAAATTATGCTTGGAGATTATGTCCCGGGTTGAGTGGAATAATTTTACAGTAGTTTTAGCGCAGTGTGTCCCTTATGCAAACAGTGAATTTTGAACTTTGACCTCTGTGACCTTGAAAAGTAGGTCAAATCAAAAACCCGGGATTTATGTGATGTAGTCTCATCAGAGGATAGCGTTCAGGAGATACGGCCAAAAGAAGGTTTTCACAAAGCGCCACCTACAGGCCAGAGTGTACAAGCAGCGGCGCTAAGTTTCGGTCCAGAAATAGTTTTTACCATAGGGTACCTGTACACCAAATTTCAAGTTTGTAACCCGAGCGGTTTAGAAACGTGCCACCCCTGTTAACGACGACGACGGACGACACACTATGAGAGAAGCTCACCTCACAGAGGTGAGCTAAAAATGAATGACAGCATCGCATATGAAGGGTATTGACGCATCCAAAGGAAAAAGAGGAGGAGCTTATTTCTTGGAGTAAGTGCCTCTGGGCGTGGCCCTGGAAGAAGAACCCGTCTAGCTTCGTTGAAGATGCCATCAAAGTCCTCACGGCGAATACCAGTAAGGGTCCAGAAGAGACGTGGTTTCCTGCTCAAAATTTCGTACCTATACATCTTTCCCATTTCTGTTCACATGGAAAGCACCGAAAAGGGCATTGTAAATATCTCCGAAATTGTCTTCTGCCGTGGTTATGGCAAACATGGTTATTGCCATTCTATCTTTATTTTCTTTAAAAATATCATATGCTAGCGCAATTAGGCCTATATGGTTATCCATGGCGTATGATAACACTCCTCCCACTGAAAGCACTGAGGCCTAATACTACAGCATTTACTTCTGTTGCAAAACTCTAGGGCCAACGCAATGTGTCTGCGATTATAGGCCTGTTCATCAACAGAGAAAAGCTATACCATCTATGCATGAATAGAGCGAAGTGTAAAAATAACATTGCTTTGGCCTCGATGTTGTTGCACAATTGGCCATGTAGCTAGGCCTGAGTGAGGAAGTTTAATGAACCGTAGACTTGAGTGAGCATGACCCATAATTAAGTGTACTAGTCAGGCCACGCTTTTTTTATTCCTTGTTTCGCGGGCCCGCCGCTAGGTGAAAATAGGAAAATGAAAAAAAAATAAAATTTTATTTTTCGGGATTTTCGCGAGCCCGCCGCTCCAAAAACTCCACAAAATGGAAAAAAAAATAAAAATTTATTTTTATTTTTATCCCGCCCGCCGCTCAGGAGGCCGAGATCGAAAATACATTTTTCAAAAATAGGCCTATTTTGTCATGTTTGTATGATTTACCGTCCGATCGATGTCATGATGCGCGGTTTCTGACAATCTGCCAATCTGTACCAACAGCCTCGCGCAGATTTTCACTTTGCTCTACTGATCGTATAGACCTATGTACAGTAGCTGCACAGAAACCCGGCACTGACTTGCTCGAGGCTGTCATCCAACAATATGGCATGGTTCATGGTCACTCGTCACCTTGGGCCAAAATTTGACCGTGCCTGCATGCAGGTAAGCGATGATACGATCACAATCAGCTCCTGTGTCATTCATACCACCAGTTGAACCTTTATTTTGGAATAAAATTTTATTTTTTTCCCGCCCTCCTCTGATGGAGGTGCTCAAAAAAAGCCCGCGAAACAAGGAATAAAAAAGCGTGGCCTCACCCATGTCATATTTCCCGAAGAATTCTCAGGACTGGGACAGTTGCGAATAGAGAACAACTCTATTGAAAATTTATTAAAGACGGATAAATTGGAAACAATACATATTCTCTTTTCCAGTTGACTGGGTGAAAGCGAGATTAAAAACATTAAGAAACAGTTACACCAAGGCTAGGAAGCCACTAAGTAGTGGCAGCGCAAGGAAGGTAATGACTAAGAGGGCCAGTTGGTTACTAGAGAAGTTACAGTTCCTTGCGCCGCACATTGCCACGAGGACAACAGTGACAAATTTGGACATAGTAAGTACATGTATTTTCTCACAATACAATGCCAAGTTCAGTTTTGTCTGTTTACGGATTAATCATGCGTACTTGCCATGGGACAGACCCAGCACCAGAGAAATAGGTGGTTAGAATCTGACGCTGCTCCTTGGCAATCTTCGTCGAATTTCGATCCAAGGTAGGTGGGAGTCCAGTCAGGGGAGGGTCAGCTCTCCATGTCCCGGAGATGAACGTGTGGTCCTGACTCTCAACATCACCAGTACTTGTGTATGCATGCTTGTTCTTCTCGACCAGGTAATTGTGAAGGCAGCATGCTGCCAAAATCAGGTCGGTAACTCTGTCGCGGGATTGAGCCTGATGGTTGTTAAAAACACCCGAAATCGGTTTGCCAATATGCCGAAGGCATTTTCGACACATCGTCTGGCACGCGATAAACGATAGTTGAATATCCTTTTCTCTTGGTCCAGATGTTTGTGTGGGTAGGGTTTGATCATGTTCTTGGACATGGGAAAGGCATCGTCGCCAATGATATGGAAATTGATCTCAGCTTCCGTCCCTTCAATATTCACTGGCGGTGGTACACTCAATGACTTGTCGGCCAAGGCTTGTTTGACAGCGGAGTCATTGTAAACACCAGCGTCTCCTGCCCGTCCTGCGGCGCCAACGTCGACATACATGAATTTGTAATCGGCGTCAACCAATGCTAAGAATAATACGCTGAAAAAATGCTTGTAATTGAAGAATTCCGAGCCACTCCGACTTGGCTGTTCGATAGCCACATGTTTCCCGTCTATAGCTCCCAAACAACACGGGTAATTCCATTTTCTTTCAAAATCTTCAGAAACCTTCTGCCATTCTTCTACTGATGATGGGGTCTGAAAAAACCGATGAAAGATTTGTCAATTTTATCAGTCTGTATTCTTCAATTTTCAGGAATTGAATCAAACAATGGACAATGAGCCCGGAGATCTAGATCCTGACGAATCCCTTCTTATTGATGGTGAGGATTTGGAACAAGAGGACGCCCCCATTCTCCTCCATGATAACGAGCCCATCAAGAAATCAACAAAGGAACCACTGAAGGTTAGACAGCCCGGCCCCAAAAAAAGAACAGCGGAAGAGGAGAATCGTCTGATACAGTCTTTGACAGAGTCATTTGAACGAAGGTCGAACAAGAAGCAAAGATGTAAACCAACAGATACTAGTAATCCACTCGAAACATTTGGTCGCTACATCGTGCAATCATTATCGCGCCTGGAGCCAGCTGTACAACCCATTGCTCAGCATCGTATCAACGAAGTCTTGTTTCAAGCTCAAACTGGTACACTACTAGACCACACTGAGAATACGCAAACGGTTCCCAGATGTGTACAACCATTTTCCGCGCAGAATAGCTGGCAATTCCCTCCTCAGCAACCCTCCCAATTCAACCCTCATGTCCAGAATTGGTCCAGCTCTAACAGGCCTAGCTGGCAGGAAAGATGGTCAGCACCATTCCAGCAGCCGTCAGGTTTTGTCGACCATTTCAGTACTCGTCAGAATTGCTCTGAGAGTGGTTCTGCTGCTGTTCTGAACGGACAAGACGGGGAGTCACCACTACCACCAGCCGAGTCATGTGATATCACTGAATTGTGAATTGTGAAGTATAGGGTTAGGTCCCCTGGTTTATTGCTCATTTGCATTTCTGTGCCTTATTGTATTCGGAATTGTTTCGTCATTTAGCTCTCAAGATGTACCAGGGGTCTGTTTCATAAAATGACTTTAAACAAATGGTACCATTAACTTCAGTGCATTTTCCATTCGGTTAAAGGTACCATTAGCTTAAAGTCAATTTATGAAGAGGCCCCTGGTGGGCTTCGATGCATTACGAGTATATCCACAAACCAGTGGCGCCAACTAGGCCTACGGCAAGCATTGTCAAGACATGTTATTGTTATTGTTTTCAAACGTTTTTATATAAATACCGATATCAGTACCGGTATGTCTTATACTGCCAGCATAAGACAAATTAGTCACAACAAATGTGCAATTGTTTTCAGCCTTGTTAATCTTTTCCAGTTTAATTGAATAAATCATACCTTCAAGAAACGTTCCTTCATTGACAGATACAATGCATTGCATGTCTCTTCAACAATCGCTGAGACAGTTCGTTCACCCACCCGGAACTGGTATGACAACTTCGGAATGTTTCTCCTGGAATAGAAAATGGGTTGCGATTAACCAAAAAACGCACACACGCGTTCCCGATTTATCCGGTAAAGGGGAACTTATTGCCAATCAATCTCCGGCCCGCAGAATCGAAGAAAAGGGTTGTTTTTACTGTTGACCCGGAGAAAAGGTTTAAAGCTGACGTGAACGAACAAAAAGCCCACATGCGACGAGCAAGAGAATTGCAAACGCCCTGCAAACACCTCAAACGAAGGCTCAGAACATGATATACCCCACGAGGCCAGGAGGGCGCCACCTTATTTGCCTTCAGACAAAGGATACATAACATACACAACGGGTTTTTGAGTTGACCTACTTTTCAAGGTCACAGAGGTCAAAGTGCGACAAAAGTAACGAACCTGCCACAATTTGTCATTATTTCACCAAGAGACTTCATATCTTGTGTAAACTTGTATTGGAGGGGTACCTTTAAAAATACCAAGTTTCGGCCTGATTAGACATCCAATATGGCCGCCAGGTGGCGTAACCTGAAAATTAACTAAGTGCTATTACTCGGGAACGACTTGACGTAGAGTGCTCAAATTTGATATTTACCTCCCTCTAGATGACCTTTACATGCATGTCAAATTTCGGCCTGATTTGACTTCCAACATGGCCACCAGGTGGCATAACCCAAAAATAGTGCCAATGGCACTGTGCCCGCTTGGCTTGAAGCAGTATTATGTTATGTATCCTATTTACCCTTGATAGAAGTTTGACGAAGATTCCACCTGGCATGCCTGGAGGCCAAGCCAAGAATCGAATCGGACCGAAACTTGGTGTCATAGGTCATCTGACCTACATGTAGGGGTATATATGTACCAAGTTTCAGATCAATAGTGTCGTGCCCCATGAGCGCACGTCCAGATTTCCTACAGATTGGCATAACAGAAAACACTGACGACTGGATGAAGTCTATCCACAGTTTATTATAATGATTCCGGTCTCATATTCCACATCTACATTCTCATACAGGACAAAGGCAACACACAGTAAAGGTAAAGCAAAGGGCTAAGCTAAGGGAAAGTTAAGGGTTGAGTTAAGGGTTGACTAAAGGGGCTGAGACTACTCTTGTGATTCCGCTATCATTCTATCTGGAAGATAAGAAATAAAGAAATCCTTTACAACCAATAATACGTCTCTGACCTGGATGGCAGCACTGTACCATGCCCCAAACTCCACTTATATATATATAGATTCTACACAACTATCAATGCAAACATATCATGAAAATCTCCATCATTCAGGCTCAATAACTAATGTAAATAAATGTGCACACCACGAGTAAAGATTACCAATATGGAGACACCATCACATTCGCCCTAACTCCCAAGCGAATGTTAAGAACTGATCAGGTTCTATACACTTTTAATGAATTAGCTAAACCAAGGGGATCTTGGAGCAAGAGTTAATTCATATTATTCATACCAAACATTACCTAAATACTTCCACTTACACTACCTACGCCGTTAGCTCTGGTAGGTTCTAAACCTTGGAACGATGAAACCATGAAACCACCCAGGAAACTATGGAACCACCCAGAAAACCATGAAAATACCCAGGAAACCATGGAACCACCCAAAATATCCTTATTCTTAAACATGACATGACATTAGCTATTTTCCAATTGCTATGGAGGTAAAAAGCATGTATGATTATCATCAAGCACAGATGTATTTCAAGCACGGTGTATTTTGAACTTCACATGAGGTACGACGATGTGTGAAACGGCTAAATTCGTTTTCGTGCAGTTTCGTCCCTGAGAATAATTTGTAGGCCACATGATGACGTCACATGTTCATCGCCGATTACCAAAAAACGCTTCAAACTCATAACTGGATCCCGTTTTGGACCAGTTTTCACATCAGTTCGCCTAACAGTTATGATACACACCGATCCTGTACAATTTAAAGAGGAACTGACCCCTTCAAATATAATGAATATTTTTGCTGTTCCAAATGGCTATGACACCACTCTATGGCTGGCAAAATTTGGTGAAAAAATCTCAGCTCATTTTCAAACTACACACAAAAATGTATTTCTCAGAATTCAAATTTCCCGCTCAATTAATGATGTCATACCTAGAACCATTTCTATAGTCATCCATTGTAAAATGTACCAAATCTTTATCCTAGAGAGCCTGTCAGGTGCACTTTCTGACTCAAAGTGTTGATTTAGGAGGAAAAGTCCAAAGTAAACACTAACTGTCTCAGGAAGGGTATTATTATTCAACAAACTGTCGAGATTGACTAAGATATCGAAATCTCTAAATATGGTCTTTTCAATTATTTCTGAATTTTCACCTGAATTTCAAGTGTAAAGACCCCCACAGGGTAACTAATTGATTTTCAATCACGGCAACACGGTTGACATTAGAAATATATTCTTTCCAGCTGTCTTAGATACAGATATTACACATTCTGCAATGGTCACTATATTGTAATGGTTCTCTGAATGACATCACTAATTGAGCGGGAAATTTGAATTCGAAAATTACTTTTTGGTGTTTATTTCGGAAATGGGTGGAGATTTTCAAATCAAACTGTTGTGAGTCCTGAAGTGATATCATAAGGCATTTTGAGGTGTAGGTAGCCCAGTTTGGCTGGCAAAGTGGTCAGTTCCCCTTTAAACGCCTGTCTTACTCTTGTAAATTCAGTATCAGGTGACAAAGTTTCAGGCGAATTTTCGTGTCCAAGGCCAAAATGATTGCTGTGAAACGCATACGTAATTAGCAAGCTTCGCTGATTTGCCGCTACGCGGCGGTTGGTTTCCTTGTGTCTAGTAGCTAAGGTTGAGATGGCATTAGGTAAAGTAGTAGATCAAATTAGCACGTTGATGGCGCAGAATGGCGGAAAACAGAACCAGCAGAACCAGGGAAGACAAAGCAAACCACCTCAGGGAAAGACGAAATTTGGTCAAAACCAGAATTCAGGTTACCGGCAGAACTCAGGTTACAGTAACCAAGGTTATGGTAATAAAAGGTTCCAAGGGAATTTCCCTAGATCTTCCACTGGGCCAGGATCACAGGCTCCAAGGAACCTTGGACCCTGTTATACCTGTGGTCTCATGGGACATTTAGCGAAATTCTGTGATCAGTTCCACCAGATGAGGGCAAGTCTTCCCGGTCAGGCTTGCCAGTTGCTACGACCTGCGTCAGGGAATAACGCAAATGGTATGGCGAATGCACCTCACGGTCAGAATATGAGTTTCGCAAATGTAGGCCCAATGACGAGAGCCACTGAATTAGGACCAGCTGCTGCCATGCCGTCGAGCCTGTTACCGACTGCTCCAGAGTTCAGTCGCACTCCTCAACCAACCCCGTTAAACTAAGCGAGACCGTGCCTGAGGGTCGGGGGACGGTTAGGGATGCCGCAGACGCTTATTTTGATGTTAGAGTGTTTGGGAATAGACCCAGTTTAACTATAGATAAAGGTGACACACATCAGCCTGTAGAACCTGTTGATACGTCTCGTGAGATGAAGTCGGAGTGTGAGAAGTTTAGCACTAGTTGTCATCAGAAAGATAGGGTAAATGAAGATGTTAGTATACGTAGTAGTTTTAGTAGTGATGTCTTGGTGGTGGAGACAGCTCCATTTGGAACCCAAGATGTAGTTGGGGTTAACGGGACCTCCAGTGGTTTAAGAGTGGTTGAGAAAACCCCGGAGCACGTTGCCTGTGCTTCTGATAGTTGTAGTAGTGAGAAGAAAGTGTTGGTTGTGAGAAGACGCAAACCGAAGTATAATGATGTTTATATTAGAGGATTAGTAGAAGACACCAAAGCCCTATTTACAGTTGACACTGGTGCGACACAGACCATAGTTTCCAACAGGATTTTCGAACAGATGAATCAGACAAACATAGCGGTAGAGGAGAGCGATATGCTAATGACCAACGCTGATGGTGGTGAAATACCTAATTTTGGAGAAGCTGAGTTAGGACTACAGCTGGACGCATTCGGCCCCGTGGCGCGTTAGCGCTGATTTCGCGCACGCGCACTTAAAACTTATACGGCCACTGTCAACTTGAATCAGCAGTAGAGACAGTGAGCAGCGGGGTCAGCGCTGTGCGAGGAATTGTGACTTTATTGCTGCTGCTTTTGTCAAAATATTGGTGGTAATAGTGCGAGTCATGCCTAAGGTATGATCCGAACCATTCAGATCATGCATCGGAGCTGTGACGTTCGGCAATCGTTTTCCGCATGTTTTCGTTGCTAAGGACCGAGTTTATTGAGTGCGTGCATTGTTGTTGACGCATGCAGTGACATGCGCACTATGACGCCGTAGCGTTGTTTTTGCGTCGGGCATGTCGGGTGTCAGTTTCCCGAAATTTTCATGTTTAATTTTGAGTTTATGTTGGCCCAAAGCGGTAAGTTAATAAAAGATGTATAAGATACGAAAATGTATAGTCTCAGGAATCTGAAGATACATAAAGTAGTTCATAAATGTCTAAGTTCGTCATGTAAATCGAAGGTTTTGGGGCGTGGCTCCTCCGGAGAGTCTCGCCGGCTTGTCAGCCATTTTGCGACGTAGGCCTAACGTTCCGTTCAATTAAAAGGTAGTTTTCTTATCAGATGAGAGTAGAAAGTATTGCGAAATGTAGTGGAGTTATTATCAATATGTTTGTGATGTTTGAGTGTCTCTAATAGGCCTAGAAATAGGTGTTTTGGTCCAAGGACTCCGTTGGGGTCATATGGGAAACCCCATTCTTCTCAGCACGTGCAGCACGTGCTGTTGGTTTAGTTTGTTCGCTGTGGTCTAGATGGCACCACCTACCAAGTTATTGATTTCTGGAATTAACATTAGGCCCTTCATTTAGAGGTAAGAGTTTATGGATGTTACGTGTTTGTTATTGCAGATTTCACCGGAGCGGAGCGGTGTGTATGGAAGCGAAGTTGTCATGTATGGTGAAGTCAGGAGTTTGGAAGTTTAGATAAAGAAAGATTTGTGGCAGCAAGGCTCCGAGTTGAATTCTTTGGGAAATTTGGGAACTGGCCCCAACATAAGTGAAATCGCTATGCCCACGACAGATGTTGGTTGGAACAGCAGTCTTCGGTGAGGGACGGTAACTAAGAAGAGCGACGAATTCGTTAGACGCAGTCATGGATGTCCTGTCGGATCCCCGTTTTGCCAGATATTTGGAAGCCGAAATACTGAAGACCAGGCTTCAGTGTTTGGAACTCGAGCGGTCGCTTCGTAGGAGCATATCTACAAGTTCCGGTGGCACTGCAGGTAGCAGTGTTGGCAGTGTCACTCCGAGCAGGAGCCCTACTCCAGTTGATCAGCAACACGTTTCGTTTCCAACAGTAAATGGACAGTGCTTTACCCCACAAGGACACGAACATTCTGAACCAGAACGTATGGTATCTGAGTCTCCTGCGCCTTGGAGTGCACCCAATGTTGGTGCGCATGTGGTTCCTGCCCACGCAATGGGTGTGGGCCCTGAGTTAGGGTTGGAACAAGTGTCAGAGATTGAGCAATCTCAGGGGAGTGTGTCAAGGCAGTCTGGGGATGGCCCCAGGCAGTCTTTTGCTGGTGGTAGTTATGATTATGCGCACTCACCTGAGACTGGGATTGGCCCAGATCAGGTTGGTTTAAGCTCAACTTTGCCTAAAATTGCCCAAGCGCCCCCGCTTGTAGGTGCGGGTAACCCCATGCTAGGGGTGTCTCAGACTTCTCCTAAGTTTGTGTCTCCCACTCATGATTTTCAGCCCCAAGCAGTTGATTCGGTAGTTCGTCAGAATGTACCACTGTCATTCAATCCAATGTCCGCTCACTCAATTCCAGTCTCCTTTCCAGCGTATCACCTGCCGGTGTCCGGCGTAGATGGGACCTCTCAGCCTTGGATCGTGAATTCATCAGCGGTGGGACTCGATCCGTCCATTCGTGGTGGAAACCCTTTTCATCAGTGGAACCCCACGCACGGTCCAGCTTCTCAAGTAGGCTTTGGTGCTTCGCATCAATCAGGTATGGAAGGTTCGTATATTGCTCCTAATATTGGTGAGGTTTCTCAGGCTAATATTCCTGTACAGCAGTTCTCAATGCCAGGTGTAGATGCCAGAAATGGGCATGCTCTTCAGCAGCAATTTGGATTAGCACATCATCCAGGTCTTGGCATGTCGGATGGTCCACCATGTTCTCAGTCCTTCTTGCCGCCATCCCAGGCTCCCTATGCATCATGGCCTGGTGGCACAACACAACCTCCTGGGTTTATAAACACGAGACCTGACGACTTGGCTAGGACAATGTTGGAAAATCAGACGTTCACCCAGCGGCTTATGTTAGATACAATGCAGTTACCCAAGACTGACCTTGAAGGTTTTGATGGTGATCCGCTTAAAGATAATATATCACGACTTCATTGTTTACATTCATTGTTTGTAAACATGGATGTTTACTTTATGTTGTTTTGGACTTTTGGGACATGCCGACCCACCAAAATGAATACTTCTGGAATCAACAGAATTTCTAGACGGGCATGCCACCAACAATTTGCTCATAAGACAAAGAAACCCTGGACATAAACAAACAAAATGTAAATAAACAATGAATTTCGTGGCCCGCGAAAATATCCGTGATATATTATCTTTAAATATTGGTCCTTCATGATTTCATTTGATCAGGCTGTTGGGACACGAGTGGTTGATGATGGCGCTAAGTTGACGCGACTTATGCAATATTGTACGGGTAAGGCGAAGCAGGTTATACAGTGTTGCACCCTGATGGACCCCACAACTGGGTATCAGAGAGTGCAAGGAGTTTGTTGCGTGAGCGCTTCGGGAATGAGTTCACCATAATGCAGGCCTGGATTGAGAAAGTGACGTCCGGTAGGCAAATCAGATCCAACGATGGTCAAGCTCTGGAAGCATTCGCTGATGATCTGAGAAGTTGTTCAGAAATCCTGGGTTCAATGGGTAAGACTGGCGAAGTTGACAACCAACGTACTATGAGTAGGATTGTAGAGAAACTGCCTTCGTATTTACAAAATCGATGGCGAAAATCAGCGGTTGAGCAAGCGCACAGAACAGGGAAGTACCCTCAGCTGGCGCAACTATTTATCATAGACAGCGCCCCAATCGCTGGCGCAACTGGTGCACTTTGTGTTGATGGGGGCTAGGGAGAAGAGATGAAATCGGAGTCAAGGGTGAGACTGAGAGTTTGGTTCTTAGCACCCTTGAGAAGACTATTTATCATAGACAGCGCCCCAATCGCTGGCGCAACTGGTGCACTTTGTGTTGATGGGGGCTAGGGAGAAGACCGACCCGGTTTATGGTAAGCTGGGCGAAGCTAATCCTGCGCCAACTAGGCCTAATGATAGAGTTAGTAGGGATCCAAGAAAACCTGTAGGTTCTGCTCACAGCACAGAAGCTGAACCGGTTCAACAGAACACAAAGCCGGCAGTACAGGCGCGCGAGTTAGGGGGAGGTAATAAGCGTGTCTCAAAGAACACAGAGGCACCTCCGCCTAAACCTGAGTGCCCCATGTGCAAGGGTAGTCATAGTATCGTAAACTGTGGCCAGTTCAAGGGGAAGTCTCCTGAAGTAAGGTTCAAGTTTGCAAAGGAGAACCACCTATGTTTCCTTTGCCTCAGAGGTGGCCACGGTGCCCACGAATGTAGACGTGAAATAACATGTACAGCTTCAGGATGTGGTAGGAGGCACAATACCCTCCTTCATTTGAGCAGAGATTCTAAACCTGTCCCCTCTCAGAGTACAGGTGGTAGTGGTCAGGCTGTGGAGAATAGTAAGAAGGAAAATAAGAAAGATGTCAAGGGCGAAGGTAGTCACCTCATTGGGGCCGGGGCAGAGACTCATAGGACGTTGTTGCCTATCTTGCCAGTCAAGGTCAGAAATCGGGATACAGGTACGGTCGTTGAGGTTTATGCTCGCCTCGATAGTGGGTCTACAGCATCATTTTGCACTCAGAGGTTGGCAGATGAAATCGGAGTCAAGGGTGAGACTGAGAGTTTGGTTCTTAGCACCCTTGAGAAGAGCGGTAGCTTAACGTCTACTTCTATCGTGTCTTTGGATGTCCTGGACATAAACGAGCAGAATTTACTTGAAGTTCCATGCATGTACACTAGAGGTGATCTCAACGTGGGAACTCAAGGGATTGTCAGATCTACAGATTTAGAAAGATGGCCCCACCTTGAGGGGATTGATGTTCAGAAACTTGAAAGCGGTAGAGTAGACCTGTTGTTAGGACAGGATGCTTCAGTGGCATTGATTCCCGAAGAGGTGCGGAATGGTAGCCCAGGTGAGCCCTATGCTGTCAGGACGGTGTTAGGATGGACGGTGAACGGTCCCATGGGTGGGCCAAGTTCACATCGAGCTGAAGTTCACCATGTTTCAGCTGATCAGCAGCTTATTGACCAATTGGAGAGGTTCTGGAAATTGGAGTCTATCGACCCTATGGTAACTGAACGACATGAAATGTCGGTTGTAGATAAGAGGGTCCTAAACCTTTGGAAGGAGAGCACAGTCCTTTTGAATGGTCACTATCAAATGAAGATTCCCTTTAAATCTGAAACCCCCAATCTGTCCAACAATAGGGCAATCGCTGAGCATCGCTTGAAATTATTGCGTCGTCGGTTGAGCAAGGATTCTGAGCTTAAGAAAAGATACGAGGCAGGAATTCGCGACCTCATTGAGATGAACTATGCTCAAAGGGTCCCAGCTGGTGGGCTTTGTAGATCTGACGGAAAAGTGTGGTTCCTGCCTCACCATCCAGTTTTGAATGTGCACAAACCCGATAAGGTTAGAATTGTATTTGATTGCGCCGCAACCTACCGAGGTGTCTCGTTGAACGATCGGGTTCATTCAGGACCTGATTTTTTGGCCTCAAAGTTGCTTGGGGTGTTGTTGAAATTTAGGCAAGGGAGCGTGGCCTTTATGGCTGACATAGAGGCCATGTTCCATCAGGTGAGGGTTGCCCCTGAGGATTGTGATGTACTGAGATTTCTGTGGTGCGACGATGATGATTGCGATGAGGTGACTGAATATCGGATGGTTGTTCATCCATTTGGGGGAGTATGGAGCCCCTCCTGCACCTCCTATGCGTTGCGTTTGACAGCAGAGGATAACGCATCTGAGTTTCCCAGGGAAACAATAGAAATGGTGACCCAGAACATATATGTTGATGATTGCCTCAAGTCTGAGGACTGTGTTGAGAAGGGAATACAGCGCGCCACTGAACTGCGGCAACTGCTTCCCAAGGGAGGTTGGAGAGTACACAAGTATTTGAGCAACAGTCGAGAACTGTTGAATGCCATCCCAAGATCTGAAAGGTCAAAATCTGTCATGAACTTAGACTTGGACAAGGAACGGTTACCGTCCGATCGGGCGCTTGGGGTGACATGGCATGTAGAAGAAGACAAGCTAGGCTTCCAAATAGGTGACTTGACAGACACACCTTTGACTCGTAGGGGAATGCTTAGTAGTGTCAGCTCTGTGTATGATCCCTTGGGGCTGTTGGCTCCCTTTGTGGTTCCTGCGAAGGCTTTGCTTCAAGAGACGTGCAAGCTTGGCTGTTCATGGGATGACCCTCTTCCGGAGCGCATTCGTCTTCAGTGGATTAGGTGGTGGGATGATCTTTGCAAGCTCTCAGCTCTGAGAATAGACCGTTGCATTGCCCCTGGTCTCCTGTTTGCGAACATTTCTGTGTGTCAGCTGCATCATTTTGCTGATGCGTCTGAGGTCGCTTATGGGGCAGTCTCCTACCTCAGGTTGGTGGATAAGGATGGGAATATTCATTGTAATCTGGTCATGGCAAAATCGCGTCTTGCTCCAATAAAGAAACTGACAATTCCACGCCTGGAGTTGTGCGCTGCGACATTAGCCGTGTCTCTTGACAGGGTGATTAGGACAGAACTGGACTTGTCCATTCATGAAAGCGTTTTCTGGAGTGATAGTACTGTGGTTTTGAGCTACATTCGGAGTGAGGAGAAGCGTTTCCTGACATTCGTTGCAAATCGGGTTGCTCCGATCCACAGTGGCTCTCAACCCAGTCAGTGGCGTCATATCGACTCGTCATCTAACCCTGCTGATGACTTGTCTAGGGGGCTCCATGCAGACGAGTTATTGTCGAGTGATAGGTGGTTCATTGGGCCGGCCTTTCTTAGAATGACAGAACAGCACTGGCCTGTTGACTGTAGTAGTGGACTGGTGGCCGACACTGACGATGAGGTTAAGCATCCTAAGGATGTGTACTTGGCTGAGAATGGAACAAAATTGGAGAAAGGTTCATTGATGAGATTTGTTGAGCGTCATTCCTCTTGGATCGGGCTCAAGAAGAACTTCGCTTGGCTCCTTAGAATCAGGACACATTTGCTTGATCGGGTGAAGGCTCGGCGTAGGGGTGACCTCCAGCGCACAGGGGTTTCCTTGAAGCCGATCTCTGTCTCAGAAAAAGATGACATTGTAAATGTCGAATGGTTCCCGATAGTACAGGTGCTTCTACCGGTACATGAATGGTACATTGATAGAGATCAAGGCACGTTGATAGAGGTCAGATAAAAAGGTACGGTAAAAAAGGTACCGGTAAAAAGGTACTAGGTAATAGAGGTACTAGGTAAAAAGGTACTCGGCAAAAAGGTACTAGGTAATAAAGGTACTAGGTAACAAAGGTACATCATGCCTCTGCCTGTACCTCTACCACAGGCAGAGATATTTCAAATTATCAAGTTTGACCTTGACCTTGACCTCTGATCATCAAGGTCGTTGCATAATCGAAATGGGCATCTTCAATAACCTAAGTATGGGTGATATCATGCCTCTACCTCTACCACAGGCACAGATATTTCAAATTACCACGTTTGACCTTGACCTTGACCTCTGATCATCAAGGTCGTTGCATAATCGAAATGGGCATCATCAATAACCTAAGTATGGGTGATATNGACAGACCAAATGCGTGTAAATATATGCATGTGGGGACCGTGGCCCATTATGATTGCACGGTTATGTTTTAGGCATCCCCTTGAGTCAGAAAGTCGCACGTTCTCGCCAGTAGTAGCAAAGGCGGTAGTTGTGTATTACTACGCACCAACTACGCACCATGCACTGTCAAATAGTACGTATTAAAACTGGTGGCATCTCTTTAATCGATGACAGCGAGTGTAATGAGGGGCCAAATATCAAACACTAGGTAGATTGGAATTATTCGAAGCAAGCACAAGACCAAACCATGCTAACTTGACTGATTTCAAGTCTCGCTGTACCACTGTATACAACCGCCGTGTCAATCTCGCCACACTGGCTCTGCCGCTTCAGTGAGTAAATTGGCTCTGGTGACTGAACTAGCACATCTCTGCGAATTCTTTGAGAATTTACTATCGGTCCCTTTTGAAAAGTTGTAGGGATTGGTCTTTTCTCCCTATTCCACACACTGGAGCAGGTATAGCGGTAATTTTCAGCCCTTTCGAGTTATGATCGTACTGCATGTTCTGCAAAAAGTAAATTCATGACAATGACGAAATGCACACGGATTATACATGTTCTACCTAGGCCACTAAGTCCTTGAGAATTTACTATCGGTCCCTTTTGGAAAGTTGTAGGGATTGGTCTTGTCTCCCTATTGCAAACCACGGAGGAGGTATAGCGTTGAATGGCAAATCTGCAGTGAGGGCAGCCTTGAAGTGCTTGGAATGCAAGCGTCGTAAGGTACAACCTATGTTTCAGGTCATGGCCGACCTGCCTTCAGATCGGGTGACGCCGGACAAGCCGACCTTCTGGTTCACTGGAATTGATTATTTCGGACCATTTGAAGTAAAACGCGAGAGAAGTCTAGAGAAGCGTTATGGGTGTCTTTTTACCTGCTTGGCGAGCAGAGCCATACATCTCGAACTGGCTCACACTCTAGATACTCATTCTTTTCTAAATGCGTTCTTTCGCTTCACGAGTCGTCGGGGTACCCCAGATACTGTACGTTCTGATAATGGTACGAACTTCGTGGGAGGAGAAAAGGAACTTCGTGAATGTATAAAGAATTGGAATCAGCAACAGATAGTTGACGAGCTCAGGAAACGTGAGATCAACTGGTTGTTCCAGCCCCCTCTGGCGTCTCACATGAGCGGGGTCTGGGAGCGGCTCATTAGGAGTGTTCGCCAAGTGCTGTCTGCCGTAGCGAAGATGCAGACGTTTGATGATGAGGGACTTCGGACCTGGATGTGCCAGGTCGAGGCGATCGTAAACGGCCGGCCGATAACGCCAGTCAGTGATGACCCGACTGACTTGGAAGCTTTGTCGCCAAGTCATCTTCTCTTGTGCCGTTCGAATGTGATGCTACCCCCTGGAGTTTTCGTTCCAACTGATGTGTACAGCAGACGAAGGTGGAGGCAAATCCAGTATCTGTGTAACGTGTTTTGGCGCCGTTGGGTTGCGGAATACTCGCCTCTGCTTCAGAAGCGCTCTAAGTGGGTCTTCGAAACCAAGGACTTGGCTGTCGGAGACATTGTATTGATGGCAGACGATAGAGTTGCCAGGGGACATTGGCCTCTTGGTCGTGTTGTGAAGGTGTACGCTGGTACCGATGGTCATGTACGCAGTGCGGATGTCAGAACATCCACTAACACTCTGATGCGTCCTATTTCCAAGCTTTGTTTGCTTGAATCAGTCGCGGATCGCGAGGACACTGACGTTGCAGGATGAATTTCCCTGAAGTTGTGGACGTCTCATCAGAGACGGGTTTTTTGGACAGTGTGTGTTTCTTATCCTGTCGTGTTTTTAATCATTCATGTTTAGGTTGAGTTGTTGTATGTTTTTTGGACTGTTCGGTAAATGTTTCGGTAGCTCAACATTTAGGGGCCGGGATGTGACGTTCGGCAATCGTTTGCCGCATGTTTTCGTTGCTAAGGACCGAGTTTATTGAGTGCGTGCATTGTTGTTGACGCATGCAGTGACATGCGCACTATAACGCCGTAGCGTTGTTTTTGCGTCGGGCATGTCGGGTGTCAGTTTCCCGAAATTTTCATGTTTAATTTTGAGTTTATGTTGGCCCAAAGCGGTATGAAACTTTGAGCGTGGCCCAAGCAATTTCTCAAAGTCTTGAAGTTGGTTTCAAGAAAATGGAGTCTAAGTTAGTCTCCATCTCCCAGTCGGTATCAGATGCGAAGCGACGGACTCAGGGAACCAGGGGCCTGATTCACAAAGCACACGTACGCCTAAGTGTGATCTTAGTGTACTCTTAACTATTGTGTGGGGATTTATGAACAATAGTTAAGAGTACACTAAGACCACACTTAGCCGAAGTGTGCTTTGTGAATCAGGCCCCAGGACCCTAGGCACGACCTCTAAGTCAGACTCTGCGAATGAAGACGCTAATAGGCAACCGGTGATTAAACCCGTTGTTCTAGCCTCCGATGTCGCGGACTCTGATGATGAGAGTTCTGTCTCGGATAACTGCTCCTCTCAGTCCCTGGCTGACGTAGTAAATTGTGAATCCGTTACCAGGTGCTACAGTAGAGAGTCGTTGAGACAAAGACCTCCAAAGCTTCCTCCATTCACCGGCTCAGAGCCATGGGAAGTTTGGATCAATAGGTTCAATGATGTGGCCACTAGAATGGGGTGGAACAATGAGGAGAAGATAGACGAGATTCTGCCAAAGCTCCAAGGCAAAGCAGGGGAGTTTGTCTTCGGGCAACTAAGTATAGAAATTCGCACCAGTTTCAAGCTGCTGACTCAATGATGTGGCCACTAGAATGGGGTGGAACAATGAGGAGAAGATAGATGAGATTCTGCCAAAGCTCCAAGGCAAAGCAGGGGAGTTTGTCTTCGGGCAGCTGAGTGTAGAAATTCGCAGCAGTTTCAGGCTGCTGACCCAGGAGTTAGCTCACCGTTTTAGGAAGGTTGAGTCGTCTAAAACATTTGGGTTATTGTTCGCCAACAGGAACCAGAGGCCTGGGGAAAGCGTAGAGAACTATGCGGCAGAATTAAAACGCCTGTACGACAAAGCGCATGCCGGTAGGGACAGGAAAACTCGAGGTGAAGACCTCCTCCGCCGTTTCTTTGATGGACTGGTGGACGAGGAGGCGAAGGTACAAGTAGAATTTGTAAGGTCTCCAGTTAACATTGACACTGCTGTGGCTGATGTGGTCAATTTCATTGAGACACGTCACCCCAGCACTGCGATGGAAACGGAGGGAAGACGGTCTCGTCGCTCAGCGCGAAAAGTTACCTCTTCCAGGATGGTTAGGCCTGAATCTGAATCGGACTCAGATAGTGATGACTCCGATGAGGATGTAAATGAGGGAGCAGATTCAGACAGTTATCCTATCCGCAAACTTGGGACAGGTAATAATAACGGTAGCACGAAAGAGAAGGGTAAAGGGAATAAGACTGGATCTCAGTCAGCACCTGGCAAGGAGGCAGCCACGACTGACTCAGATCTAGTAGCCAAAGTTGAGATGGCATTAGGTAAAGTAGTAGACCAAATTAGCACGTTGATGGCGCAGAATGGCGGAAAACAGAACCAGCAGAACCAGGGAAGACAAAGCAAACCACCTCAGGGAAAGACGAAATTCGGTCAAAACCAGAATTCAGGTTACCGGCAAAACTCAGGTTTCGGTAACCAAGGACAAGGTTATGGTAATAAGAGATTTCAGGGGAATTTCCCTAGATCTTCCACTGGGCCAGGATCACAGGCTTCGAGGAACCTTGGACCCTGTTATACCTGTGGTCTTATGGGACACATAGCGAAATTCTGCGACCAGTTCCACCAGATGAGGGCAAGTCTTCCCAGTCAGGCTTGTCAGTTGGTTCGACCTGCGTCAGGGAATAACACAAATGGTATGGCGGATGCACCTCTCGGTCAGAATATGAGTTTTACAAATGTAGGCCCAATGACGAGAGCCACTGAATTTGGACCAGCTGCTGCCATGCCGTCGAGCCTGTCACCGACTGCTCTAGAGTTCAGTCGCGCTCCCCATCCAACCCCGTTAAACTAAGCGAGACCGTGCCTGAGGGTCGGGGGACGGTTAGGGATGCCGCAGACGCTTATTTTGATGTTAGAGTGTTTGGGAATAGACCCAGTTTAACTATAGATCAAGGTGACACACATCAGCCTGTAGAACCTGTTGATACGTCTCATGAAATGAAGTCGGAGTGTGAGAAGTTTAGCACTAGTTGTCTTCAGAAAGATAGGGTAAATGAAGTTTTGTCATGTATGGTGTAGTCAGGAGTTTGGAAGTTTAGATAAAGAAAGATTTGTGGCAGCAAGGCTCCGAGTTGAATTCTTTGGGAAATTTGGTTACTGGCCCCAACAGGAGCTTTGCAATGGTTTCCAGGAGGGTTTTTAGGGCTGATTTTGAGGAGAATTTTTATTCCTTAACCTTCGACCTTTTGTTCCTGATTGGTGGAATACCCAATGAACTTTTCTAAAGAGGTGACATCAGAGGAATGTTTGGTATGGGAAATAGACTATGCATTCAATGACCACAAGTAAAATGCAAGGAAAACCACATGCTCAATTTGATAGGGCATTATATACAATGGCTATTAGAACACTCTATATTCAATGGGTATTAGTATTAGAGACCCTGTCCATTTGGATTATTTGGGTTTATAAAGAAACCACAGCTCATGTCACATTTCCGAGAACTCGCATAAGTCAAATTCCTTTGATGTCACCTCTAGCCTGAGGCAGACTATACCAGCTGTCTACGGTGGCTTGTGAAATTGTGTGTTTTTTCTACTCGAACGCAACACTGTTTAAGCAAAATGTTACAAATGGCCATTTTTGTGGTCAAATAATCTCTTTATTCCCTAAAAGGCCTAAAACTCCTCAGAGACAATCCCAACACCCCTTCCTCAGTCTTTCCACAACTACAAAGCCACCCTCTAAAACTCAAAACCCTAGAGCCATACGCCCCGGCCATACAGACACTAAAATACCCCCCAAAAACACCACACCTACACCCTACCAACCACCAATACCTCTGGGTCCTCTTAAGTTGAAACAAAACGTGTTAATAGCGGGGATAGAGGATGATGTGCTTCTAGGGGCAGACGTGTTACAGCAGCACCGGAGTGGTCCTGCTGACATCATACTCAGAGAAGACAAATTGGTCCTTGATGGTGTAGCTATACCGTTGGAACAAGTAGGGATACCGCACAAGACTAGGAGACTGTTTTCTGCGGATCACTACGTTGTCCCTGGGTTGAGCGAGGCCATCATCGACGCATTTGTCGAGCACGGTTCTAACACTGATGGTTGCGATTTACTTGTGGAGACATGTCCACTCTTTTCGGAAAGGACTGGACTTGTCACCGCAAAATGCTTGGTGAATCCTGTGGATAACGTGACGGTTAAGGTTAGGGTAATCAACCCATTTCCACAAGATGCTTCTATCAAGCAAGACATGACCGTAGGGGTGGTAGAAGAGGTAAAAACAACTGTTAGAACCCTGCTCAAGGAAGAAAATCCTGAGTTGCGAGAAAATTTTGACTATGCCCGAAGATTAGTGGTGACTGAGAAATCTTTGAACACGCGAGTAGAGAAAACGCGAAATGTAAAAGGGCCAAATTCTAGGAAGCATGAGGAACTCATGGAAGTCCCTCCACACCTCAGAGATCTTTTTGAAGACGCGGTGAAGGGCCGTACCAGAAAAGAGAGAGCGAAGGTAGCCAAATTATTGCACGACTATCATGATATTTTCTCTAAAGACGATAGTGATCTAGGTAGAAACTTTGGTAGAACATGCTATAGACACTGGTGATGCTAGACCTAAGAAGCAACCTCCGCGTAGAACTCCTTTAGCATATGAAGAAGAAGAGAAGAAATGTATCGACAAAATGTTACAGCAGGGAATCATTAGGCCCTCAACCTCACCTTGGGCGAGTCCTTTAGTTCTTGTGAAAAAGAAAGATGGCACTCTTAGGACCTGTATTGACATGAGGCAAGTGAATTCTGTAACCATCAAGGATTCATTTCCCTTACCGTTAGCACAGAGTTGCTTCGATTCACTGGCAGGATCCAAAATCTTCGCCACTATCGATGTGACCTCTGCTTACCAACAAGCTCCAGTTAAGGCTAGTGATGCCTTCCTAAGACTGCCTTCTGTACCAAATACGGATTGTTCGAATGTGTCACCATGCCATTTGGGTTGTGCAATGCTCCAGCCACCTTCCAAAGACTTATAGAATGCATACTCAATGGTCTTCAGTGGACCACTTGTGTAATCTACCTAGATGACATAACCGTGCATGCGCCAGATTTTGATACACTTCTGGATCGCTTGCGCGAGGTCTTCGAAAGGATACGGATATCTGGCCTCAAGTTAAAACCTAGGAAGTGTTCGTTGTTCAAATCTGGGCCGGGTTTCACAAAGAATCTTAAGTCAGTTTTGTTGACTTAAGCCTCAATTTACCTGGCTTAGGCCTAAGTCTGCAGTTCTCAAAAAAACTTAAGTCAGAAAAGTGTCTTAAAGTTAAGACGGGTAGCTAGGAGGCTTAAGTCAGCTGGAGTTGACTTAAATATGGCTGCCCTCTTGAGAAACTTCCCACTTCGCGAATATTTTTGTGTGTATCTTGGCCTGGGTTCCCCCTTAGGAGTCTCAACGCACTTCATGACCCCACTTACGCTGAATTGTTGACGTTGTGTGACCCTATGCCGCGCCGCGTCATGATTCTATTCTTTCAGTCAGTGCGAGGATTTCGTGTTGGATGTCGCAGTCCACTGTTGCAGGCTTGATGGGCCTAGGCCTGCACACATCATGACCATGCATGCATGATGACGTTGATGTTCATCCACCCGAAGTCTCCCCGTCCAGCACTCTGGCCAAAGTGGTAGGCAATGCATGAATGTGGCTTCGTTTAGGCCTAGGTGGGCGTTTGCTTTGAGAATCTGCCATTTTGAGTGTTTACACTGGTGACCATGGTGACCGGATCATGTGACTCGTCATGTGATTCGCTTTCTCACCTCCTTTCGGGAAAGAGTTCCATTTCTGCATGACTTAAGTCACAGGCTACTGACTTAGCTGAGTCAGACTTTAGTCGCTTTGTGAAATGGGCTTAAGTCAGTGTCTTAGCTTAGCCAAAAATAGTGACTTAAGCCTACTGACTTAAGATTCTTTGTGAAACCGGGCCCTGATGTGACATTTTTGGGACACATAATCACTGGTGACGGTATGTTCCCAAATCCTGACAATGTGGCTAAGCTAGTAAATTGGCCAATACCAACGAATGTGACTCAGGTGAAGGGGTTGGTGGCCCTTGGTAGTTACTATAGGCGGTTTATAAAGGGATACTCTGAAATTGTACAGCCTTTAGTATCACTGACTAGGGATGGTGTTCCTTTTCACTGGTCTGATGACTGTATACAAAAGCATTTGAAAACCTTAAGCAGGTGTTGACGAACCCGCCAGTCATGGCCTATCCTCATCCTGAAGGGTTATTTATCTTGGACACGGACGCTAGTGCATCTACCATAGGGGCTGTGTTATCTCAGCTGCAAGACGGAGAGGAGAAAGTGATTTCCTACGGTAGTAGAACGTTCAACAAAGCTGAGCGGAACTATTGTACCACACACAGAGAGCTGTTAGCTATCAAACACTTCACGGAGTATTACAGGCACTATTTATTAGGACGTCATTTTTTGGTCCGTACGGATCATCAGGCTTTGAAGTGGCTATTTAGCATGAAAGAACCTAAGGGAATTTTGGCCAGGTGGATAGAGACATTGTCTCAGTTTGATTTCTCTATAGAGTACCGTAAGGGTAGTAAACACCAAAATGCTGATAGCCTCAGTAGATGTCCTAATCCTAGAGACTGCCAATGTACCGACACTGAGAATAGTCGTTACCTTGTGGTCCATGTAAGAAATGTGAGAAACGAGCAATAGACATGTTGAGTACTTGGTATCACTCTCCTGAGACCTTAAGACGTGCCACAACTAGGCAGGACAGTGCTAAACTGCAACCTACTTGGGCGCCGTCTTATGATCGAGGCAGACTGAGAAGCCTTCAGAGAAAAGATCCTGATATCACGCCAGTTTTGGCATGGGTAGAGGATGGTAAACGCCCTTTTGGTAATCAGGTTTGCGCCAGCAGTCATGCTACCAGGCATTACTGGAATCTGTGGTCATCTCTGGTTGTCCAAGACGGTGTTCTCTTCCGAACTTTTGCCAAACGGGACGAATCTGGAGAGTTCATGCAGCTAATCGTCCCAAGATCCATGAGGCCTGAAGTCCTACGCCAGAGTCATGATGCACTTCTCTCAGGTCACTTAGGACGCAAGAAAACCTGTGAGACACTTCTGAGAACCTTTTTATTGGTACGGAGTGAGAGAAGATGTTAACATCTGGGTTATGAAATGTGATGTGTGCTCCAGAATCAAACCACCAAGCAAGACTCCTAGGGCGCCTCTTGGGTCTATGTCTGTCGGAGGTCCGTTAGATCGGATTTCTACTGACATCTTGGGTCCATTACCTGAAACCTAGAGAGGAAATAGGTATATCCTAGTTGTGAATGATCACTTTACTAGGGGCTTGCAATCCCTGATCAGAGAGCAGAAACTTGCGCAAACAAGATACTGAATGAAGTGATAGCCAGACTAAGTTGTCCTCTAGATTTACACAGCGACCAAGGACGGAACTATGAAAGTGCCCTCTTTGCGGAGCTCTGTAGACTTTTGGAGATTAGGAAAACCAGAACATCTCCAGGTCACCCCATTTGAAATGGGCTGACTGGGAGATTCAACTCCACCCTTATCAGAATGATAAAGGCATATCTGAAGGGACAGCAGAGAAATTGGGACATCAATTTAGGTTGTCTGGCTGCTGCCTACAGAGCTACCCCTCATGAATCGACTGGCATGAGCCTTAACTTGCTAATGCTAGGTAGGGAAGTAAGGTTGCCAGCTGAAATCATGTTTGGTACCGGTAAGCTGCACGCAGACAGGGAAATAAATAGTTATGGCGAGTATGTGACGCATATTAGAGATAGATTAGAGAAGGCCCATGAAATGGCTAGGGAGAATCTAGACAAAGTAGCTCGCCGTCATGAGGAAACCTACGACAGCAAGGTAGCGTTGACAAAGTATGAAGTTGGGGATATGGTTTGGGTGCAGACACCACCACCATACTGAACAGTTTGGTCGAAGGTCTCTGATTTGGGTTAACCTTTTATCTTTTCAGATGTCGTTCAGATGTAAACAGTGCAAGAAGTCATGGGACACCAAAGCAGATACGGTAAACCATATAGTTCACGCACACCTGTCCGAGGAGGACATCCCATTTGTCTGCCACGTGTGCCCGAAACAAGCTGCAAGACTCACCACCAGAATACGGCACATAAGGAAGGCTCGCCGTGAGCAGATTGGAAAAGTAGATGCAATTCGTGGCACCCACAAGGAGATAAATGAAAAGAAGATCAATGAGTTCATGGAACTGGACAGACCACGGAAAATCATCCCTGGTCTCTCCACTTCTTCTGCAACATCATCCATCACCACCGGAAGCAAGAAGAAGCAAGATAAAGAGTTCAGTGGCCTGGGTGTTCTTAACCCTAGGGATCCCCTTGGGTTGGAGGACATGCCTGAGGATGTGGACATTTTCATTGGAGAGCCGGAAGAGGTGATGCCCAAGAGGAGAATAATGGTAGAGATCGAAAACAAGAAGAAGGAAGGAGAAGTGAAGTTAGAATACGAACAGAAGAAGAAGAAGGAAGAAAGTACGGGGATGGATAGAAATTCGAAGATCATACTAACTGAACTCTACAATAGCCATGATAGCATTAACAAAAATACTGAGGCACTGACTCGGTTCACTGCCTCAGCCGCTGATGGGAAGTTGACCAACTAAAGGGAATAGCAGAAATGCAAGTGGGGGCGATGAGGAGGTGGGTGATTCTCCGGTTAGGGGGCAAATTGGCATGTTCCAGTTGGTGAAATTTCAAACTCATTTTTTTCGTGTGTTGGTGTGGTTATTCCATTATTTGGTTCATTTTGAGAAGGAAACAATAAAAAACGTGCAGTTTTCTGACTTGGATGTAAGAAAAAAAAATTAAAATGGAAAAGAGGGAAAATGCATTAGATCGTCACCTCTGTTACGCACTTTATTACCTGGAGTATAAAAAATTTAAAAACTTGATATCAATCCTTATATAGCAAGAGGTTTCGAAGAAAATTACCACCACCAAAGTAGTTCTATTATGGATTTTAATTTTATTGTCAACTCTGTTACGCAATTTTGTAACGGAGTTGATGGGAACGGAGGTGATGTTTTCAGTATATTTTCCCTTGTTATTTCAACATGCGCAGAAGTATTGATGTAATTCTGGTTTGTGTTACTAGAGGTCAGTAGTGCATCCCATACACAATGAATGATTTTTATTTTCTCCACTTAGTTACGGTACTAGGGGGTGTAACGGAGTTGATGTTGAATAAAGCTACGAACTGAATTCGTTGGTTTTTCCCTGTTAAGGCATGACCTTTTCTAGGAAAAGGGGGGGTGAAATTCACAGCACAGGTGATCCCTCATCAACGAACATGATTGGTTTGGGCTTAGTTTTTTCAGTTAGCGTCAGATGGCACTACTGCGCAGCCGTAACGGAGTTGATAAAAAAATCAGGACAAGGGTTTCATCGTGCATCAATCAAAAACTACAACACGGAAGCTTCTGAAACTCTCAGGAAATAATGGTCATGCACCAACAAACGCAGACAAGCATGTATACTTCCAGTTCGATGCATCTAAAGCTGTGTTCACACTGAAACCGACTTGAAAGCGTTTTCCGTAAAACGTTTTACGGAAAACGCTTTCGACCAAAACTACTGTGCCACACTACAGTCACCAAAGCGTTTTCAAAACGGTTGTCGCGCCCGAATGACGTCGAGTCGTTTTGAAACCACTTCTGGAACCGTTTTTGTTAAAACGCGTTCAAACCGTTTTAAGAGGGCTCTAGTGTGGCACCCTAAACCGTTTTAACATCTTAAAACGTTTTCAAACCGTTTTAAAAGCCCAGTGTGAACGCAGCTTAAGAGATCTTTAAAATGGTTCAAAGTGGGGATACCTCGAGTTCGGACAAGCCTTTTAAGGGTGTTGTCAAACTTTGGCCGTGCAGATTTCTTGTAAAAAAGTGCAGGGACACAACATGTAGGGTATCATATTTTTGCTCAGAACCTCCCCTTTCAAGAAAACAATTCAATTCATCATTTGAGTAGACATACTTGAAAACTTAGGTCCAAGAGTTCGCTGGACTGCAATTTGCCCCCTAACTGGAGAATCACCCAGGTACCTGGCCTCGGCACTAAACACACGCACAAGCGAATGTAAGAAGTGGAGGAGGGCGAAGCTTGCTATGAAGGAGAATGAAGATCTGGAGAATGGAAATAAGACCATTGAAAGCTTGACGGAGAACAACTGCTTGATGTAAACGGTGGGGGACATTGATGATGAACTTTTCGGAGGAGACGTGTGATGTAGATGAAGCCCAGCAAGATTACCTGATGATGAAGATGATGGGTTGATGATAAAGATTTATTTAGGACTAGGCCTTGTTGAATCGGATGTGTATTGTAAATAGTTATTGATAACTGTGCCTCGTAAACTCTATTAATGGAATTTCGTGATGCGACTTGTGAAATGTAATGTGTAAATAACAAGTACTAGAATTTTGGTGTTTGTGACTAGGTGGTGTTGTGTAGTATGAGGCCTGGCCTAGGCTACCTAGCCTATGTGATGATCTTCGAATTTGTATATTGAATTTGTAATGCAAATTGGTGAATTGGTTGTATAATTTGCAATATGTATGTATATATGTGTTTTTTTATGGTGTTGACGAGGGCGTCAACTTTTCTTTAAGGAGGGGTAATGTGGTGAATTCGTCTGCTCGAGGCTCGTGTATGTTTTGTATAGGCTCCTGTGTGCACTATACTTTACCTGATGTACATTCTGTACATTCACGTAATGCATCGTCTGCACCCCGCTTGGCCTCGGGCGATTTATGCACTTAAAGCTGACGTGAACGAACAAAAAGCCCCCATGCGACGGGCAAGAGAATTGCAAACGCCCTGCAAACACCTCAAACCAAGGCTCGGAACATGATAGGCTCCACGACACCAGGAGGGCGCCACCTTATTTATCTTCGAGCTTTCGAGGTGTCAACATCCTTTGGTGAGCTCCTGCTGAACATTTTTTTTTCAAAGAAAAATTTTTGTCCCAGCTGGGAATCGAACCCGCGCCTTGTTATCTCCGTTCCACCGTCTCCCCCATTCGGCCACCGAACTTGTTGGAGGACTTCTCATGTTTTCTCTTATTCGTAGTATTATTTACGTAAGTCGAAGCCCTACGTCTATGACAAACACAAATCATGTCCCTGTCAGGTGGCTCGTTGGCCGAGTGGATAGAGTATTGGACTACAGATCAGAAGGCCGACGGTTCGAATCTCGTCTAAATAACTAGAACTGAGAAATTTGCTTGACAGCAAATTTGATGGTCCCCAGACAGGAAAATTTTGAATGGAAGGTTCACTGGCTGAGTGAAAGGGTGAAATCTGCTTTACATTAAAGGACCACAATATTGCTTCCCAATCCTGCGTTACACCTACCCGCGTTAAGGGAGACCTCTATTGACGACTTGGTAAACTACGCATGCTACTACGTGCATTGTAGTGTAATCATACATTCTCCAACACTGGGGAGAAAGGCTTAACTACAGTATTGGAGAACGGGTACCGGTTGCGCCGGCTGTCGACAGAAAGTGGCAATACCGTGGTGCTTTAAAGGGTGGAGACTGGGTGGAGATTCAAATTGTGAAATCTTTGCTTGGTTTGGTCGGGGGGGGGGGGGGNAAATCTGCTTTACATTAAAGGGTGGAGACTGGGTGGAGATTCAAATTGTGAGATCTTTGCTTGGTTTGGTCTGGGGGAGGGTAGATCTGCTGTGAAACTGAGTTGACAGTCTATGGTAACTGAGAGATATTGTTAAGTGACTGAATGGCAAAGGGTTAATATTGAGTTCAGTTTAAATAATGAGTTTTATGTGTGACTCCGGGATGACTTGAAAAAGTGAAATCACCACACTTCCTGCACTCTTTCCTGATAAAGAAATGATTGGTGATTCAGGTCTACCATGGAGGAATGAAACCTGATCAACATCCCTGGTGAATCGAAATGATATCTTTAGTTCCTTAGCCTTGGGTGGGAAGGGGTTAATACCACATGATGGGATTGGCTTACAATCCTTGTTGAATCACGATACATACCTTATTAGACCCCCTTGGTTGGGAAGGTGCCCCATTTGTTCAGTCACCCAAGCGGTAAACAAAACCCATGTGCAATTCTAAAATTAGCATCATTCTGATAACCTTGCAATCATCATGGAAAGTTCCGATGCGATGGTGCATCTTATAAAGTGCTTACTTAAATTTACCTACTTGTGTGTAGAGTTGCACAATCACAGCAGGCTGAAATGAGCGAGTAGGGAGTTTTTTCAACAAATAATCCACAGGATAGTTAGCTGACGTTACAAAATATTTCAACAGGGGTTGTTAGATTGCCTGGCCATTGATCGACTATTGTTCACCTGTTACCGCATTCCCCATATTCCCAGGGCGGCATTCCTGGCCAGGTTCACGAGGGTACAACTGATCAAATCAGTATTCATGAGTGAAGAGCATGGGCGTGGTAGGCGTGGAAAATAGGCCCTTGTCCGCCTCAGTATGATAATTTTACGTTTGTAGACTGCGCGGTATTGGGGGAACAATCCAGTATATAAGAATGGACAAGGGGTAAAGGTTTTCAACTTTATTCACAAGTTTGGCCAGGCTAGCTCAATAATCGAGTGGTGGAATAAGAAGAAGAAGAAGAAACAGAAGAACCTGAGTGATCTCAATAACTACAATTAATACAACCATAACTACAATTTTTTTTCTTTGAGTAGTGTAAGAGGTACCGGTATCCGGAGATGTTGACAGCTCTGTTGCCTGAAGGCAAATAAGGTGGCACCCTCCTGGTGTCGTGGGGTCTATCATGTTCTGAGCCTTCGTTTGAGGTGTTTGCAGGGCGTTTGCAATTCTCTTGCTCGTCGCAAGGGGGCTTTTTGTTCGTTCACGTCAGCTTTAATTTAATTGTGATTTGAAATATTACCCTTCCTCCTCATTGTGTGTGGTCCCCTAAATCCCTTACTTAAAGCTGAACTAGATGAACGAAAAGCCCCCATGCGACGAGCAAGAGAAATGCTAACGCCCTGCAAACACCTCACACGAAGGCTCAGAACATGATAGACCCGACGACGCCAGGAGGGCGCCACCTTATTTGTCTTAGGGCAACAGAGCTGTCAAGAACTCTGGATACCTCCTACACTATTCAAAGAAAAAAATATAGTCATTTTGACGGGATTCGAACCGTCCACCTTCTGATTTGTAATTCAACACTCTACCACTTGGCCAACGAGCCAGCTGACAAGAACATGATTTGTGTTTGTCATAGACGTAGGCCTTCGACTTGCGTAATAATACTAACTATGAACAAGAGAAAACACACGAAGCCTACCAACAATATCGGTGGCCGAATGGGGAAGACGGTGGAGCAAAGATAACAGGGCGCGGGTTCGATTCCCAGCTGGGTCGAACTTTTTTCTTTCGAAAAAAGTGTTCAGCAGCTCACCAGAGGAGGATGATACCTTGACAGCTCGAAGACAAATAAGGTGGCGCCCTCCTGGCATCGTCGGGTCTATCATGTTCTGTGCCTGGCTTCGTGTGAGGTGTTTGCAGGGCGTTAGCATTTCTTTTGCTCGTCGCATGGGGGCTTTTCGTTCATCTAGTTCAGCTTTAATAGTGATCGTATTATCTGTAATTTCGATGTATTTAAGCACCCACGGCAGTTCGAAGCGGCCCTGGGGCTAGGCCCATGTGTTTGTTTGGTCACGTGACCAAAGTCCTCTTCACGCAGACGGCAGAATGCCTGCGCGACGAAATTCAACCCCTTTATCTGGTTACTTACCCTTATTGTTATATAACTCTCTTCATAACTTGATCTTATGATCCTTACAATTCAGCACTAGGCTGAATTGTACCGTTACACCCGACTTTGCGGGTCTTTTATAGGGATCTAGGCACACGTGACGTCAGCCGTGCGTCAACAGTACCCACGGCGCCTCACCTATGATTATGACGTCGTCAATCTTTAAAGGGGAAATGCCTTGGAGTAGGACTATTTTTAGGGGGCGGGGACTCCAAATCTGTTTGCGGCGTCATATAAAAGCTCAGACTCCCAACCATTCAGGGACTCTGTCCAGGATCGAACCCGCGGCACGACGCCAAGCTCTTTTCTCGTTTTTCCCTGTTTGCCCTTTAAAAGCTTTCGTCCGTTTTCTTCAAGAGACATCGTCGTCATTGTTTGATAGGCCTAATTGGCTCCTATATTCTTCACGGTAAGAAACCGAATTCCCTTTTAATCATATTATTTACCTCTTTCTCACGGTCTGTCTGCATCCGCATGTCGCCCTTGGCTGCACACACGTGGACCCTGTGAAAGTCAGTCCCCTTTCTTTCTTTTTAAAAAGCTTGCCGTCGTGACGCTACGTTTATAGGCCTATATTCTCAATCGACCACA